>JAHBCN010003540.1:0-73880 GCA_019359885.1 Listronotus oregonensis | reverse complement strand
TCGTCTCGTCTCGCGGCAACTCTAAATATGGCCGTATTTGTGGCTTTCCTTGTATCCCTGAATCTGAAAGAATACTGAAAAAAATAATTTTAGTTGAAACAAAAAAGCTGTGACAAAAAAAAGTTTTAAGGTAAATAAAAGCTTCTGTATTCCTATACTACTAAAAAAATAATAACAAAAAACATGCTTTTATAAAAAGCCGAACTAAAACGTAGATACGTCGGTAAATTTTTCCATAAGACACGTTAAAAATAAAAAAAATTCAGCGTAAATTTCACGTTGCCTAGACAACGTGGTATTTCCACTTACAAACACAGAACAATCGAACCTGTTTGTTTGTATTGTCAATTAGAAACGCCAAAATCAGTCAAAATCAGTCGATTTGGTCATGTTTACGATGAAGAAATAGATAAAGTAATTAAAAAACGATTTCAGTTATAGTTTTAATTATGTTGCATGAAATTAAAAATTATATGACAAAAAAAAACATTTTAATAGTATAATACTCCCATATTTCTTTATTCTAGAAATATTCTCCCTAAATACCGCTTGTGCATAAAAATTAACCAGATAATTTTCATTCTTCTTCTCGTGAAAATATAAATGCTTTTAAAAAAATTATCGGTAATTTTTAAGCACTCGTGATATTACCCCCGACAATTGCGCAAATGATACAAAGTTAAAAGCGAAATAATAATTAATCAACAATATAAAATACAGTTGCTACTAAGGTGTCAATGTCCACGAGACACAAGTTGTGCAACTTGATCAAGAGGCAAATCTTTATCGATATCATCCACACTATGAATATTGTATTTAGCAACAATGCTGTCTTCATGGAAGTACAATTAAACTTCTTCTAAAGGCAGCAATAGGCAACAAGCAATAATCGATGAATCCCGGAGATCAAGATGCGTTTAAAACGCATTTTTCTTTTTTTAATATTTCCGAGACACGTTCAGAAATTTTTAATACTTTTATTTTTATGAAAATATTTCTACTGGAACTATTTCCATTTACAACACTAATCATGACCAAATAATTTGAAACAATTAATTGTAGTAGAAAAGCGTGGGGTACAATTTACTATATTTTCATAATAACTCTAATTTTGTAAGTAGCTACCAACAGAGTAATTGTAAGATTTAATATTAAGCACCCCATGCTTTTTTACTATATTTGAATTATTTTGTAAATAACTTACACTGTAACACAAACTCTTTATACTTAAAAATTATTTTCTACCTTTTCTAAACTATAATTTATGTTCTTATTAGAGCCTCGATTTTTAGTTTATCTTATATTTGTCAATAAATGTTAATTTTTTTCACTCTTATCTTTTAAGTTAAGTTTTGTTTTTACTTTAGTGTTCTAAATTTTATTTTTTAATAATTTTCCCACAGTTTTTTATTTAAAATTAATTTGGCATAATTTTTTTAAATATCCTGAATGTTTTTTTTTTCTTAAATCAAAAATTATTTCACGTTAAACCTAGAAGCGATCGATTGTGATACGTTTTACTTATTAATTAAAACATTTTTTTAATGCATATTGCACAGCGGTTTTTGCCGACTCGGCGGCCGACTCGGCTGCCGAGTGGGCTAGCCAAATCGGCACATACGCTTGTGTATTCAAATGACGCAAAACACACACAGCGCCGATTTACGCCTGACGGCGCAGAGCCGACTCGACACCTCGTCTTTCACAAGAAACGCGTGCGGTTTTATAGACGCAGCGGCGCTTGTTTACATTGTTTCTTATGTCCACTGTCAGACACGTCGATTTGTCAGTCGGTTTTTAAGGGCGTTTTTTGATTAAAAATTCCACAAAATGACTACCAAAGTTATAGATATTGAAAAATTAATACATGAAATTCAGAATCGTCCAGCATTATGGGACATGACCCAACCCGATTATAGTGATAAAATCAAAAGGAAACAGTGCTGGGAAGAAATTACTGGGGTTTTGGTTTTGAGGATGACCTTACTTTGGACGATAAAAAAAATTAGGTATGTTAATTATTTTTTTTATTTATTAGATACAAGTAAATATAAGAATAATTCTGCATTTAAATTAGTCACTTGTTTAAATTTGTAAAATAATGTGCATATTTATCTCTCACTGACTGTGCCCTGGCATTTCCCCTATGGCGTGTATGGGGTTGCAAACTGCCCATACTGTGGCTGTGTGGTACATTGGTGTTACAAAATGATTCTTCACGCGTTCCATCTCTTATTCTTACAAAATTATGTAATACACAGGTAGCTTTAACAATACTATTAACCAAATCAATGTCAACATCTATAGGTCGATGAAATATTCGCCATTTGTTCGCTAAGATTCCAAATGTACATTCAATATATCGTCGGGCAATGGACAATCGGTTATTGAAAATTTGTTTATCTTCTGTTAAATATTTTCCACCGTATGGTCTCAGCAAATGGAGCAGCAGTGGAGGTATAGTAACTTCGCCAAGACACGCCCATATTTCTTCACAAACTTCTTTAATAATACAACTGCTAGTCGACCTTCCTACTCGAAATGTGGTGTAACTCAGTTAGCGAACATCCAGTAGCCAGATATCTGAAAAACACAAATATTACTCTAATAAAGAAAGGTTATTTGCTTTTTTAGTACTTAAGTAATAATGCACTTAGTAATTAATGTTTTTTTAATATTTACAGGAGACATACTACAAAAAAAGTGGAAGAACGTTCGAGATCGGTTTACAAGAGACATTCAAGAGAGAAAAGGCAAGAGTGGAGACGGAGCTCACAAAAAACTCCCTAGATGTATTCACAACAACTGGAATTTCTAAGGGACACTGTGACACCAAAAAGGACAGTCAGTTCATTAGAATGTAAAAGCCCCGCATCATCATCAGCTCAAGAAGAACATGAAAACAACGAAGAAGATGATGAAGTCCAAGAAGTTACATCTCCACCTTCAACCAGCTTTTCTTCACGAAATGTTTTAGGTGAACGCGCAACCCAGATCGTGGGCAAAAAAAGACTACACCCTGTTGAAGAAAAAATTTTACGATCATTGGACAGTTACGAGAAGAGAGCAAAAATGGACCAAGCGAACGAAAGGAATGACGATAATCGTCACTTTTTGCTGTCTTTGGTGCCAAGTCTTGCATCATTACCCCGATATTTAAATACCCGTTGCAGAATTGAGCTTATGCAAATTATTAGCAAGTACGAAACTATGAACCAGCAGCACCAGCATACATTTACAAATTTACAAACTCATTCATACTCAGGTCTTCACCAGCAACATCAATCGCAACAACAGCCACAAACGTATATCCCCCATCCACTGCAAACTGCATCACAGCAGTATCCGTCTAGAACTTTCGTGACTCCAATGCCAACACCATCCCCAACCGAATCCGCTGCATCCTATTATTCTAATTTTGGAGAAAGTGATGATTCACAAGTCACAAACTTATAAATATTACAAAATTATGATTACTGATTTATTTATTTGGTGTTAACACAAAAAAATGTTTATTGTATTACTTTCGAGATTTCCTAAAAATAAATATAGCATATCTAATCTTATAACATTTTTTTAACTTACCTGAGGTTATGACCAATTTTCTTCTGGTGGAATGGATGTTCTCATACGCGTATTTTTCTTTGTTATTTTTCTTTTATACAATTAAGTAGTTCGTCAAAAGAAGCCATTGACATACGAGTATAATTAAAAAATTTTCTTCATCCTTTCGAACTTCAGCAAACAAAGTATAAAAATGTCCTTTGGCTAAACGATCATTGACAATTGGATGCACCCACATTCTCCGATTCTTATTTTGCATACTCCTTTTCCTGCGCAAATACAGTAAACCCGAAAGTATTATTAGTTTTAAATCGTCATCCATATCTCAAGTTGACACTGGTTTGCAAGTTCTGCCTCTTGCCGAGTCAACAATTCCTGTGTCCAAGCAACATCCGAGTCGGCGCAAACCGATGTATGTGTCATCGCGCCGAGAAACGGACGAGTCGGCCGCCGAGTCGGCAAAAACCGCTGTGTTGTCATCGTTCTTAGTGAAACAATCAGTCGTCGATGTTTTGAATGGCATGAATATTATATTGATCTATTAAAGCAAAAATTTTACTATCAATTATTTTTATACGCTTCTTGATTAACATTACATGGAAAAGCTAACCACAACTAACCAAAAATGTTGGGTCATTGCATTGTATTACAGTTAATAGATAAATGCCAAATATACAGTACAGGAACTGGGTGATTTTGTGTCCAGAAGCTGTAATACCGTCTTGTTTTACCAAGTGGAAAAATATTCATTTCATGAACTGGACAAAAATATTGTTCAGATGGTGAAATTAAATATTATTACACTATCTGGTTCCACGTCAGGAACTGGACATTCCGTTCATGAAAAGGACAATTACGCCGTGTGAGTGCGACATATCGATAAATAAGAATGACATTTACCGTTATTCTGTGAACGGTATACACTTTACTTGCAAACTAATCGGGATGCATATTTTTTTATTTTAATGATCCCAGTTAGGTCCAACGACTGCATACTAAGGACTGCTCAATTTGCCGAATTTGTCTGTCAAGGTCAAACTCGCTCTGACGTCACCACTGGTGCTGGCTAGTGCTCGGATATCGACACAAAACATCGATGTTGATCTCTCAATCACTCAAAAAATTAATATTTTATTTTTTGAGCTAGAAAAATTAAGTTTGAAACTTTTTTTATAATATTAAACATTGAAAGGTAAACATCGATGTCTACATCGATGTTAGTGTCATCTAACATCGATGTTAAAAACATCGAACTTCGGTAACAAAACATCGATAAACGTCGCTCAGCATTATTTAGCACCGGTGGTGACGTCACACCCGCTGCTCGCTTCTCCTAAATTTTCCAACGTACGTTAAATGGAACTGAGCAGTCCTTTAGTATATAGTCGTTGAGTCAAGACATTAAAACAAACTTATGAAATAATTGGGGTAGCGTGGAAAAAATAAGAAACAATCCACGGTTTTTTTCTTAAATTACCCAAATTATTCAATTTCCTTACAATGTCGCAATGTTTTACTTTACCTAAGGCTTACAATTCAATCGTAACATCTGTATTGACATTTTTATTATAAAGCAAACCAATTTGCTACTTTATTTTTTGTTCTTCACTCTAACCAAGCACTTACAATGAAAATTGCCCCCATTATCGTACTTATGTCAATATTTAGTATTTTAAATAAGCCCTTTGTGTTTAATTTTAGGTTTCTGCAAGTACGAATGAAACAATTGTAACAATTTCATAAACAATTTTGGTTTTTTCAGGAATGCATTTTTCGAACCAACTGGTGTTTTAGTAAATGCTATGTAAACACAGGAAATATTCTAATTTTTTCGGTATTGCGGTTAGTTCTGTATGTTTATTTCGGTTAAAGCTAACGGGACAGCAGTGCAAATTTTAATAAAGGGATTTTTTGGATGTCATACTAGTAATACGGGTAAAACACGTCAAATCTAGGAATGATATTGAAAGCCCATGAATCGAGATAAAACCTTTTGAATTTTATTTAGTAATAGATCAACTACAAAGTGTCGAAGAGAAATAGTGGATCCTACAAAAGGGGGTATGTTTTACACATTTTTTATCCTTTTTACCCTCCACGTATAAAATTATTTAAAAAACGTTTTCGTATTTAATGGTTCATATATGTTTTTTGGGCCACTGAATTAAAATATGATATTAGAAATTACATTTGAGGGCTTAGAAGGGCTAAATTCACCCTTTATTTAGCCCATATACCCCTAAAACATACATTTCGCTAAAAAAAGTTTTTCATTCATTTTTAATGGTACATATAGGTTTTTTGGGCCACTAAATTTAAATATAATGTCAAAAATGATAATAAGAGGGGTTAACTACCCCTATTTTTATCCCTCTTACCCCCTACATTTATTGGATCGATCAATTAAAATCTGAAATTAGAAATAATATACCTACAAGGGGATCGGATGATCGAATTGCCCCAATTTAAACCCATTTTACCCCGTAGGCATAAAATTGTCTAAAAAACATGTTTTTTAGATTGCCTGTTTTTAAAGAAATGTTTTATCATTTTAAGAGAATTATTAAAAACTAGTGATTTCCAATATCATATTCGAATTCATTAAAAATGAAAAATTAATCTTTTTTTAGCGAAATGTATGCTTAAGGGGTGTAGGGAGTAAAAGGGTTAAATTCAGTTTTTCTTAGCCCTTAAATGTAATTCTCATATCATATTCGAATTCAGTGGCCCAAAAAACCTACATGTACCATTAAAAATTAAGAAAAAAATTTTTTAGTAAACTGAATGTTTTAGGGGTGTATGGGGTAAAAAAGGATGACCCAAAAAACCTTTATGAACCAATAAATATGGAAAAAGAAACGTTATTTAAATAATTTTATGCTTGGGAGGTAAAAAGGCTAAAAAAATGGGGTAAAAAAGCCCTTTCCTAGGATCCGCTATTTCTTTCCGACACTTTGTGGTTGACCTGTTTCTAAAGAGAATGCAAAAGATTTTATCTCGATTCATGACCTTCCAAAATCATGTAACGGTGAATTACAGATTTACCTGGTCTATAGTATTTCCAGGAGTTTATTAGAATACGAAATCATGTAAACTGCCTCCCAAAAAAAGCAAAAATAAATTTTATCTTACAATTTGTATCTAATACTAAATTTCCAAATATGTTCTATACTTTTGTGGGGGATTCACGGTTAGTTATGTTCTTGTTGGGATTACTCGCCTGGAAAGTTTCTAGAAAATGGGACCACTTCGATCCTGGTCTCGGAGTATAGCGACCTAGCGTTGTTCAAAAAACCGTAAAATAAAGGAAAGTGAATATATATTCTTAAATAAAAATAGATGTGTACCATCAATATCTGGTAATTTAAATAATACGGGGTTACCTATGCTTAAGGTTAAGTAATTTTAGGTAAATCAAATAAAATCAATTATTACACCACCTTTTTTTGTCTTTTTGACATTTAGAAATATACTAATCAAAACAAACTACTATGTCACTTATGACAAAGCGTCATAAAAAATAAAAACGTTTTTAGAAGTTCCCAAACTTTATAACAAAATTTTTATAAATTTAATTTTAATTGCTATTTAATTTTTCATTTAAGTTAGTTTTCATAACGGAGGTAGACTAGCCACCGAAACGTATAAAATGTTCTGAATTTTTAGGTTTTTGTTGGTTGTTTTCTTTTTTTTTTTTGTTTTAGGCAATCTGCTAGTTCATAGCTGTCAATAGGGCTGAACAGGCTCAGTTGCTATACCCCGGGACCAGGACTGAAGTGGTCCCATTCTCTAAAAACCTTCCAGGCAGATATTTCCAACAAAAACATATTAATACTACATTTGGTAGGTAACCATAAAATGGAGCACCTTTTAGTGTAAATAATAAAATAAGGAACTTTTGAATCAATTAATAATAAGCTATAACTCAAAAACCAAAAAAGATATTGATGTGCAGGTTTTAACAAAACAAAGGTTTTGTTATTCTCAATTTACCATAAACAAAAAAAATATTTAATTGCATTTAATATTTTAAATAAAGCTTAAAACTCTTAGTCTTGTTTCGAGCGCCATCTATCTACTTCATTAAAAAGTTTTAAAAATATTTAATCTAAATTTAATATTCTCCTAATATATAAAGGTGATCTCGTTCAATTCGTATAAATATAAAAAAAGATATGGCTATATAAACCTTAAATAATTGGTTGGTTTCTTCACCACTATTATGCGGCGTAGTAAAAAAATGTTTAATAAATTTGAGAAACTAGGTAGACGTTTAAGTTACGTTCTTAAAATTATAACCTTATCTGGAGCATTAAAGAGATTTTATGAATTTTAATATTAACACTAGAAGGTACGCCATCTAGTGGCCACATTTCAAACGTGATACTATTTATGTGGCCACCCCCCCAACACCCCTTCCTCCGACTTCAGACTTCAATTTCACCAACTACTAAAGTCTGCTTCCTTGTTGACGGGTGGAGAAGCCATAATATCATGAATTCCTTTCCTTGGTCAGTTGTATATCCACATGCTACCCTCCAACCCCAATAATTGGATACCCACTAACACCCCTCTCCCCAAGGCCTTGCAATATAAAATTCCTGCTCACGGATTTTAAACTATAACTATTTCAGTGGCTACACCTTGACAACACTATCAATAACTTTCACAGAGCAATTGACCAAAATATCAGTCAAAATCATCCCCAGTGAACTCTGAGGGTGATTTTGGGGGTATTTTTGGGTGTTGTGCCTGTAAAGACTTTTGATCAGCGTGTTAAGAACTATCACTAAGCAAAAGTTTCAAAACAATTAGCCGAAACCCATTTTTCATAAGGAAAATCACCAGTCACCTTTAAGGGTGATTTTGCGAGGGTTTG
Organism: Listronotus oregonensis; assembly: GCA_019359885.1. Taxonomy (NCBI): domain Eukaryota; kingdom Metazoa; phylum Arthropoda; class Insecta; order Coleoptera; family Curculionidae; genus Listronotus; species Listronotus oregonensis. Next base: position 65,437 of record JAHBCN010003540.1, on the reverse strand, counting down.
GAGGGTTTTCGGGTTTTTTGCCCGTGGAGACTTTTGATCAGCGTTTTGAAAGCTATTACTATGCAAAGATTAAAAACAATTGGCCGGAACCCATTTTCCATAAAAACCCAGTGACTTTTGAGGGTGATTTAAAAAAGAAACTTTGATAAGAGCGTTGAGAACTATCACTATTAGTCCAGTAAATGAACTGACAAAGCTGTAAATAAATCTGTACAGTTTTCCCTTATAGCGAAATTCTTAGGTCTTTGGGGATGCTTGCGAGCGAAAAAAAGTTTATCAACATTAACAGGTGATAAAGGGCTGAAAGTGGCCCCTCTAGGCCCAATGATCCCAGAAAATTTCCTTCACCATCTTTCTTGCGTTTTGATAAAAAAATTGTTTTGCCCATGGGCATTTTTTAGTAAGACTACTACCACATCTATCCAGTGTGGAATGTTATTGGATTTTCGACGTTTTTGCGAAAAATATTAGTGTTGCGAAAAAAATGGTAAGGACTATTTTTGTATATTTCGAAGTGATCTTCATTTTTTGTCTAAACAAAAATTCTCTAATTCCCATATTTTGGCTGATATTCGCGGGAAATTCATTTTTGGAACTTTGGGGGTCCATTATCAGCGGGTTCCCACGTCGAAATCGTGATGAACTTTTTCTCGCTCGCTTTGGGTACTTTTAGGTCTTCAGTTACTGGCCTTTATGCAAAGTTTGAAAACAATTGGCCAAACCCATTTTCTATAAAAAAATCCCCTGTGACTTTTGAGAGTAATTTAGGGAGGGTTGGGAGGGTTTTCCGGTTTTGTGCCTATGGAGACTTTTAATCAGCGTGTTAAAAACTATGCAAAGTTTGAAAATAATTGGCCGAGACCCATTTTCCATAGAAAATTGCGGGGTCCTTTTAAAAAATCGTCTTTACCAGTTCATCTTAAATCTTTTTAATTCTAAAGTTATTTAAAACTTTTATTCTTCAAATAAATAAAAAGTAATAATAAAATTAAAAGTTTTTTTCCCAAAAAATTACGAAAAATAACGAAATAAAATAGATTTTAAATTTTTTAAACCCCTATTACCCTTTTAAAAATTATGAAAAAATTCATTAAGGAGCTATAGGCTTTGTTAAAAAATATTAAACATTTTTAAGAATAAAAAAGTATCGAATTACCAGCCAAAAATGTTTTGAAAAAATTGTGCTTTATCCATCTTTAATGCTGCTGAGATATAAAAAAAAAACAAAAAATCATCATGATTCAATAAAACACTTTCTGAAGCACCCACGTAAATCAACGAAAAAGGGAAGAAGCACGTCTTTTTATTCTCAACAAGCCTAGGTGGGTAAGATTTCAAAAAGTAAAATGACCGATTACCCCCCCCTCTTATGCGCCAAGGATCTGTGTTTTTTATAATTTATCACTCCTTTGTTTACTTGTTTTGACCCACCTTGTATACACAGAGAATACATCACATACGTAAGTATATTATGCTTTACGAGTAGTTCAACATGACTTTCTTTCTCGAGTAATGAGTGATTGAACGATGCAGAAAAAGGTAAAATATTTCTTCGGCCACGCCGTCAGATTAAATAAGAAACAGTTTGACACCGAGTGTAAAGGTCTCGAGTTCAAATACCGTGTGTTCGGCGTTTTTCCTCTTCTTTTCTCCTCTTTTTGTTTTAATGGCGAGCGCAGCGCTCTCGACTGAGATTAATAGGGAGTTTATATATTATAAATGGTATCTTATTCTTAAAGCTCATTATTTTCTTCTATGATATCTGACCAATCCTTACAATTATCTTCAGTGCTCGATGCAATATATAAAATCTCTTCCTGTATCAGGAATTCTTGCTTGATGCTTATTGGATACTGTGTGCTCTGTGGGCACTTTTAAATGCGGTATGGTGAGAATTTAATATGTTATGGGAAATTGATTTCAATTTTAAAATACTTAATTCCTATAAAGCAGCTTAATTTTTTACTACCTTTTCTGTTAAAAATACCTATTAGATAATAGCGGTAGAATAGCAATAATTGCATAATTCTTTGAGAAATTGGATGATATTGCATTTTTTTTTCAGAATGCAGGTTAGGTGTGATAAATTACAAATACTCTTCATAAGATATATTTTTTTCCATTTCATATGCATGTTGTATATATATATATATATATATATATATATATATATATATATATATATATATATATATATATATATATATATATATTATATATATATATATATATATATATATATTCAGGGTTGTGATTTAATAAAGGATAAATTCAATAAAAGAGGAGGTATTTCTTTTTCGAAAAAATGGACAAAATGGGACACGTCGATTTTATTTTTGGATCGGGCATATTTTGACATCAAATGTAGATATACAGGGTGTCGCAAGAAAGTCTGACGGGGAAAATATTTTTCTTAAATGGAACCTGTATATTTTAGCACTTTCGATTCTCCGTAAAATTCGGGACATGTTTTATGTATAATGTCATATACCTATCTTTAACTGTTTACGAAATAATTACTTTTAAATAATAATTATAATATTTTGTTTCAACATAAATTGATTAATAATTACATTCCACATTTTTGAAATTTATTTTATCAAATGCTGGAAGTGGCGATTAACAGTTCTGCAGCACCCCAGGCGATCGTTAAATTCTTGCTGTACATTATCAACTGTGCCTGGAGAAATATTCCTAATTGCATTACGAATGCGATCTTTGGGGATATCAAGCGTGTGTGGCTTATTTTTTTATACTTGATTTTTGACAAAACCCCCAAAAGAAAGTAGTCCAATGGATTAAGGTCTAGTGGCCACTCTATTGATCAACGTCTACCTATCCACCGATTGGGAAAAATTTTTAAATAATTGACACTTATTTCAAGTCTATGTCAAATATTCACAAAGAAGGTATAGGTAATCGAAATGACTGGTTATAAATAGTTCATACTGATTTGAGATGCTCTTAATGGCGGCCACTTCCAGCATTTGATAAAATAAATTTTAAATATGTGGAATGTAATTAATCAATTTATGTTTTTGTAAACGTAATTACTTAGTGAATAGTTGATAGGAAATAACATTATACATAAAAGATGTCCAATTTTCCGAGAAACCCAAAAAGAAAAATATACGGGGGGTTCCTTTTAAAGAAAAAAATATTTTTTCCCGTCAAACTTTCTTGCGTCACCCGTATATCTACATTTGATGTCAAAATATCCCATAAAATATCGATGTCCCAATTTTTCGAAAAGACATACCTCCTTTTAAATTTTCCTTAAAATCACCCCTGTTATATATATATATATATATATATATATATATATATATATATATATATATATATATATATATATATATATATATATATATATATATATATATATATATATATATATATATATATATATATATATTTTTCTTATTATAGACCGAGCCGGGGGGATGTATCATAGGAGCCGGGTTTCGGGGCTGATGGATATTTTTTTTCCCTTTGAATTCTTGGTATGGCATCCTTAAAGTGTAACTTTTAGGAGGGGTGAATTTTCAAAGTGTAATTAATACCCCCGGTCATATCCTCACATGTCGTCTGAGGTCCCAAACCCGCAACCCAAAAATCCATACCAAATCTCACAAGGTCCCCATACTGCCAAAAAAATGTAATTTTTCCACTTTGGACATGGATCAGGGGCCCCCCCTGTTGTTTCCTCCTACTTTTTTTTCTCAGCACCAATATTTGTTGCAAAAACGGCCATAAAAAACCCCATTCCCCTGGATAGATAGCCGGAAAAGGCAAAAAAAGCAGGTGGGCAAAATTTTAAAAAAAAAAATTTTGCCCTTTTTTTTAAAACTCAAAACAATCAGAAGGGGCCCAAACTCATATGCAATGATATGGTTTTTTTTCCCATTGCAATGAATTTTAATAATTAAAAAATGTACATTTTCCCCGGGAAGGAACAATTCGTCCCCCGCAAAGTAAAACCATGAAGATCGCGGCATTCTAGCGGTAGAGCAGGCTGAAATGAGGGGCGGGTCCCGTTATCTCAAAAACTATCGATTTTTCGAAAAAAAGGCCATTTTTAGATAAAAATTTCTTTTTTTTTAACAAAATTCCCAATTCACCTATTTTGGCAGATATTAGGGGAAACCCATTTTTCGGGGGAGGACCTTTTACCCTTTCCCACCTGTTAATACTGATAAACTTTTTTGGCAAAAAATCCCCGAGGACCAAAAAAATTTCGCTACAAGGGAAAACTGTACAGATTTTTTTACAGCTTTGTCCCTTCATTTACTGGACTACTAGTAAATTCCCAAATTTTTGACCCCCCTACAATTTTAAGGCACCACACTGCCCGTGCCTTACGGTTTTCTGAATATTATAAATATACCAGTCAAAAAGGGACTTAACACCACACATAGATTTTTTTTAAAAATTTTCTGGGTCTTTTGGTTTTTCTTCTGTTTCAGGTGATTCAATCGTTTGCTATACCCGGATCATCCAAAATTCCATTTACGGGTTACAGATTCGAGTGAGCATGGGATTTCGGAAACCGTAAAAAGAAAGTCGGTTAAATTATGGCAAAGTTGCGCATTTAGGTGGCTAACAACATACCTATTAGAAAGTTGTAAAATTCCGAGTACTTCCGGAGATATCCGAAAAAAACCGAAATTTACTGATTTCGTTTTTATTTTTTCCTGACGTTATTTAAAGAGATGTGGAAAAAACAAAAGACACTTTTTCTTAGCCACTTTTTAAGCTCTACAAACCAGCGTTGAGAGAGAGTTTCCGTACGACGTTTCGTTTTCTTTAAACCATCATCAACTTTCTTTTTTTAAATACGGACCTGGGTTGTTTATTTAATTTTTTTGAACCCCTTATTATCCCAATTACAAAAATGTATACCACTTAATATTTATTTACAAATATGGAACGCCCCTATAAGAAATGATGTACGTTCTTTGTCTAACGCATTGTCTCTTATAGAAAATATGTTTATTTAACAGAAAAATAATAAGTGTTATACATCATTGTAATTGGGATTATAACTCTTTTAAAAAATGCAATAAACAATTAGGTGCCGTATTTAAAAAAATAAAGTTGATGATGGTTTAACGAAACGAAACTTTTACGGAAAATCTCTCAACGCTGTTTGAAAGAGTTTAAAAAAAGTGGCCATAAAAGTGTCTTTTGTTTTTTTTATCTCGTTAAATAACGTCAAAAAAAAAAAAAATAAAACAAATTGGCAAATTTCGGTTTTTCCAGATATCCCCGGAAGTACGAATTTTACAACTCTAAAGGATTTGTTAGGCACCTAAATGCGCAATTTGTAATTTGACTCTATCTCTTAGGGTTTTCCCAAATCCCTGCATCATCAATTGCACCTGTTAATACTTTTCAAGGAGTAACCCAACGAGAACCTATTCAAATATAAATCCCCACGAAACTACAGAACATATTAAAACAAATATATTGGCTTCACAAAGTTAATGTGTAAAACATTTTCCTTTCAAGGCAAATTTCCCTATCTTTTAAGCATCCGGTATATTTTACATTACCCAACTTTTTTATACGTACTGTAAACAATCCAAGCGCAAAATTAGAACGAACGAAAAATTAAAATTGCAAACCACCCATTTCACAATTAAATCTTAATAACCTTACGTTGCATGTTTAAAACTGTGTTCATGTTTTTAATTGCCTTCCAGAATTTCTCCCATTTTATTAAAATTCTTTTTTATATCATCAAGATAAAATGGCGAACCGATACACCTTGAGAAAAAGGCGATAAAGTGTATATCGCCGGGGAAAAAAATTAACAACTATGGGAAGAAAGACCATTATATTGACGTTTTTATGTATATTCGATGGAAGGATGGAAAAACGATTTAAAAAAAAATAAAGAATAATAGAAAAATTACAGGCAAATTAACAGTTGGAGCGGCATCTATAAAAGAAAAAAACGGGAACATGAGTGATTAAAACTGATTAAAAGTGTGCAAACAATCAGTGGGATCTTTGTTACAAAAAGCTTTGATGTAGAGTACAAAAAAATCCATCTTGCTTATAAAAACTCCACAGTTTTTATACAGTTTGAGTGTATGTGATTTTAATATTAACTTTTCTATATTTAAACTGTTTCCTTCTAGACTGTTGCCTTATCTATAAGTTACCAAAAAAAGAAAAAAATCTGATTTTTTTTTATCTTGGGACAGTTCACGAGGGGTAATGCCTAAGTACTAATACCGTGGGTGTCTTCAGTGTGGTGAGAGGGATTTTGTTCACACGGGACTTAAATTTATGGAGATTGGGAGGGGGAAGGAAAAACTTTGCGGGCAGCAGGTTCCAAGTCTTGACCTCTAGGGATGAAGGAACGAAAAAGGGGAAGTTCGGGGCGTCTCTAACTGAACTGTAAAGGATGATAAAAGTTGTACTACGTGTTGCTCTGTTGGGAGCTGCCAGAGAAGGAATTATATGGCCAACTCCTCTGGAAAGCCGAAAATACCTATAGAAGAGCGACAGATCCCCCACAGCTCGACGGTGGGCAAGAAGAGGAAGCCTGTCTGTGAGGTTGAATCATTAATAAGACGAACGGCTCTTTTTGAATGGAGTCCCGAATGCTAAGTGTTGTAGGAAACGTCATTCCCCAGACATGAGAACAATATTCTAAAGAGGGTCTGATTTGGGATACATACAGAGTGTACAGATTGGAAAGAAGAGAAATATTTTCTGGCTCGGGAAAAGAAATCCAATCTTTTTGAAGCTATGGATAAAATGTTTTGTTCAGTTGAGGTTATTCTCAAAAGTAACGCCGACAAGATTAAACGACTCTTTGTTCTGCAGAACTTGGCCGCTCATATGTAAGGGATAAGCATTTGCAGACTTTTTTCGCGACAGCGAACATGACTGTGTTTTCGAGGCATTAAACTGAACAAGATACATATTTGTAAAGCAATTGAAAAACTCACCAATTTCCAAATTTTAAAATATATGAAAAACACAAACTTATTTATTTTTCAAAAAGTTTTTGTTGTGCTAGTCGCCTGGAAAACTTCTAAAAAATGGGACTATTTCGGTCCTGGGTCCGAGGTATAGCAAACTGAGTGTGCTCAATCCTAATGACCCATATGAACTGGCAGATCTCCAAAAAACCCCTCAAAAAGTCATTAAACGTATCCACGTTTCGGTTAAATTTTAATTAAAACTAAATTTGTAAAAATTTGGGTTTAATAATTTAGGAAATTCTAACAGCTTTTTTAGTATTTATTAGGACGTTGCTTAGCCTCTTACCCATCTTGTCCCATACATGTTCAATAGACGATGGGCCATGGAAGAAGAGTAACATTACCTTGTCGAAGGAAGTCTCTTGTAACTGCAGCTGTGTGTGGTCGAGCATTTTCCCGCTGTAAAATTGGGTTTTGCAGTTGTTGAAGGTATGGTAACGCAACAGGTTGTAACACGTTATTAATGTAAGACCGGACGTTCATGTTTCTGTCTAAAAAAACTAGAGGTGATCTGCTTCCAATTGCTACGACACCCCATACAAAACGCCTCTAGTAAGCGCAGTCCCGCGCTCTTCGCAAAGTTGTCGTCTCTCTCCACGTCTTCGACGATCATGAGCCCACAAACAAAATCGTGACTCGTCACTAAATACGACCTAATTCCATTCCTCATTCCATTGAGCCCGTTCTTGACACCATACCAGACGAAGCTGTCTATGTCTATTGGTCATTGGTAATACAAGCCGAGGACGGCATGATTGTAGCCTATACGTTCTGATTCTTTGATTAATCGATCTTAAGGATATCTGTCGATTCGTAGCTACCCTCCACTTATGTCCAATTGCGCTTGTTGCGCTGAAGCGGTCTCTAAGGACACTAGCTCTTAAAAGCCATTCTACACGAGTTGTGGTTCTTTTTAAAGCCCCAGTGCTTCTACGACGTGTTCTGCGACGATATATAGACCACTCTTGCAAAAATCGCATCGCTGTTGTAGCATCTCGGTTAACGATTCTTTTAATTTTCCGAAATGACATCCTACCCTCTCGTAGACCTACTATTCTACCTCATTTAATTCCACTTAATTGACGATACACGACACGTCTTCGCACAGGAGGTATTCTTCTTTTCTTCTTCTTTTTCTTCTTCTTCTTCTTCTCCTTCTTCTTTTTCTTCCTGGGAACCGTCTTGATTCACTACCGGAGCAGCGCGCAGCTGCTCTTGGAGTTTTTTGTACCTACTCTCCCATTATCTTTTATACCAATCCTCCCATTAGTTTTGTTCCTTCTACAAGTCTGTATAACCCCGGGGTTGGTTGATATATTCCTGTGGGCTTATTTTCGGTTGCCCAAATGATACCTGTCTTCATGATTCAGCGCTTCACATTCGCATAGTATATGGTAGGCTGTTTCTTCCCCTCAATCATTACATTCTGCAACTTGGGTCCCCATTGTTTTTTTATCTTGGGACAGTCCACGAAGGCTGATGCCTGTGCTAATGTACCGTGGGTGTCTTCAGTTTGGTGAGAGGAAGTTTTGTTCCCGCAGGACTTAAATTTTGGAGATTGGGAGGAGAAAGGAAAAACTTCTGCGGGCAACTTGGTTCCATAGTCTTGACACTCTGAGGGATGAAGAATTGAAAGCAGGAAGTTCGGGGCCTCTCTAACTGAACTGTAAAAGGATGCATAAAAGTTGCACTACGTGTTGCTCTGTTGGGGAGCTGCCAGAGGAAAGGAATTATACTGGCCAACTACTCTGAGCAGAAGCCATTAATACCTATAGAAGAGCGACAGATCCCCTACAGCTCACGACGGTGGGCAAGAAGAGGAAGCCTTTCTGTGAGCGTTGGATCATATTCAACCAGACGAACGGCTCTTCTTTGAATGGGTGGAGTCAGAATGCTAAGTGTTGTAGGGGACGCCATTCCCCAGACATGAGAACAATATTCTAAAGAGGTCTGATTTGGGATACATACAGAGTGTACAATATGCAGATTGGAAGAAGAGAAATACTTTCTGGTTCGGAAGAGAAATCCAATCTTTTTTGAAGCAGCCGAAGCTATGGATAAAATGTGTTTGTGCCAGTTGAGGTTATTCTCAAAAGTAACGCCGACAAGATTAAACGACTCTTTGTTCTGCAGAACTTGGCCGCTCATATGTAAGGGATGAGCATTTGCAAACTTTTTCGCGACGAAACGCTGACTGTGTTTTCGAGGCATTAAACTGAACAAGATTTTGGCGCTCCAATCCAAGATAAGTTTGAGGTCTTGTGAAGAGATATATGCGTTGACCTGCGCTTGTTTTCGAAATCAGGATTACACGGTGGCTTAAGAAATTGAATACTAGAGTGGAGGTACTATCGTCAGCAAAACTATGAATGGGATTGATTGTCGAAGAGAGAAGATCGTTAATGTGTAGAAGAAACAGCGTGGGTGCCAGCACTGAGCCTAGGGCACCCCAGCATTAATTTGGTAGAAGCTGGAGGGAATGACCCATCTACACCTTTGATATACGTCGATTAGAAAGGAAACTGGAGAGAAGCCAAGAGCAAAGCAGGTGGAAGACCGTAAGAAGGAAGTTTGTTAAGAAGCCCATCATAGAAAGCTTTGGATATGTCAAGAGCAACGATCTGGGATTCACCAAACTCAAGGACACCAGTTGTGTGAGACAAACGAAAGAAAGATCAGCTGTGGATCTACTGTTACGAAATCCATATTGTCTATCTTATGTTTTTTCCAGATACTTTAAGATTTGGGAATTAATGAATTTTTCCATTACTTTGCAAACAACTGAAAGAAGAATTATGGGACTATAATTGGAAGGGAGACTTTTGGATCCTTTTCGGAAAAATGCCCATCGTCGTAAGAGATTCGAAAAGGCGAGTTAAGATGGGCAAGCTCAGGCTTGTTTTTAAGACCATTGCTGGTATGCCATCAGCGGGCGATTTTTTGAAGTTATTAGAGAAGAAAAAATACGCTTGATCTGTTTGACTTTAAGAAATTATATCGGACATTTTATGAGAAGCAGGGACAACTGTTGGAAGGGAAGATTAATAGGAGGATCAAGCGTAGAATTGTAACAAATTGTTTGGCAAATAGTTCGGCTTTTCCTTTGGTGGTAGAGACAATTCCATCTTCAGAGATTAGGGTGGAAAAGAATTTATTGCAAAAAGTTCTGGCTAATATTTTTGTAAAAGGACCAGAAAGCTTTACTGCCATTTGAGCTAAGAGATAACTTTATCTTTTATTCGATTGTTAAAACGGTCTTTTGCTCCTAAGATAGTCTGATTATACTGATTTCTCGCTTCGATGCTAGCCTGTCGATTTTTCAGGACTGGGGTTTTGAAGAAATTTTTTGTGGCTGGAATTTTAATAGTCTGGCTTTGTCACAGGATTTAGAAACCACGGTTTGTGATTTGAAGTTATGGGGTTCTTTTTAGTGTGGGAAATAAAAGGTCTCAATGCCTTGTGTTGGTGTCCTCTTAGGTATCGTGTCCTGTTAGCAACTCTAATGTTATGCAGTCTTTCCCTACTTTGTCTTCCTTCCTTCGTTCTTTTGGAGGGGCCCCCTTATAAAGCTTTTCCATGTCTTTTCTACGGGGGTTTTCCCCAGTATTCCCGTGTTGTTTCGGATCCATTCCCTGTTTGCCCTCGTGCTGTGGTTCTAGTCACTCAAGGGGCAGTCTGGTCCAAAATTTTGGTGGATGATCCATGTCTCGCTAGCTCATTCCTTTTCTTGCCTTCTATTCCCGAATGTCCTGGTACCCACAGAAGGGTTCCCTTGTTGCGTTCTCCGGGGCTTCCAGTTCTTTTGGCATTCCCATGTCAGTCTGGACATATCAAGGTGTTTTAAATACCAAAAAAAGCAATAAGACTGAACGAATCTAAGCAAATCCCAATAAGAAACTGAAAAAAAAAAACTGGTCATTTTTTTTAAAAAATTTAAAAAAAGTCTGGTATTTTAAAATAAATTGGAACAAAAATGTTATTGTTTGCTAATTTCCCTAAAGCAATTAACCGACATAAGATTATGGATAATTTAGCAAATTGTGGGTTTCAATTTCTTTGTCAGCAGTTAGAATACCTATTAGAATAAATTTTACTGATGTCTTTACTCTTCTAAACTTTTATAAGCCCAAAAACATTTTAGAAATAATTTGTTTTTTTAGAAATTTTAATTTTTTCCTGTTTCCCCCTAGTTTTCTTATTTTCCACCATAAATCCAAAAAATTTTTAGCCATTAATTCTCTAACACATAAATACATAAAAACTAGACTATTTACCAAACCTTCAAGATAAAAACAATATTATTTCGAAAAAGGCAGCAAATTGCATTAGAAACACTTTTCTATAGCAAAAATTTTTTTATCATTAAGTCAACAAAAAATGCAATTAATGTTTTGAGAAAAAAGATAAAATTGTTTTTAGAATTAAACGATAAATGATTATTTATAGATGTTTTTAAAGGACTTATGCACTTGAGGTTAATTATTTAAAATTTTCGTACATTTTTAACATAGTTATGGGGTTATCTTATCCAACGAGACTAAATATCCTATGAATTTTTTTCATAAAAATCTAAAAAACCCTTCAAAAAAATAATTTTACTGAAACAAAACGCCAAATTAACATTTTTTATTGGTTTTGTTTTGAAAATGTAAACCCGGGAATTGCTAAGAATGGCGACTCCCCAATTTTGAAAAAAAAATCGAAACATTGACAATTTTTTTTTAATATTTTACTTTCGGCGCATTGAAGGGAAAATAATTAAACAAATATTCAATAAATTGATTTTTTTTTTAAGGGTTTTTTTTAAAATTAAAAAGCTTGAAATTTTTTTTTTTTTTTTTTTTAAAATTTTTACAGTTTTTTTTTCCCCTTTTGGCGCAATTCTTAAGTCTTCAGAATACTCAGTGAAATAAAGTTTATCAACATTAACAGGTGGAAAAGGGCTGAAAATGGCCCTTTAAGGCCCGAAAAATGGGTTCCGCTAATATCTGCCAAAAACCAATGGAGAATTTTTGTTCAAAAAAATTAGGCTCCTCCAATCACAAAAATGGTCTAATATTTTTTTTTAAAAAACCGGTTTCGAGATACGGACCCAAAGACTCCTCGTTTTAGCTGCCGCTCTACCTCTAGAATGCCGCTATCTTCATGGATTCCATAAGCGGGCGGACGAATTGTTCCATTACTCGGGCAATAATGTACATTTTTAATCATTCAAAGTTCATCGGAATGGGAAAACGTGCCTATTATTAATGTGAGTTTGGGTTTATTCTAATTTTCTAGAATATTAAAAAAAAACTTTTTTTTGCCGTTTTCGGTTCTAGAATATCTGTTCGCGTGGAATGTTATGGATTTTCGACGGCCGTTTTTGGGCAATCTCATTAATCTTCATTTTTGTTTGAACAAAAAAAATTTTTTAATTCGCATATTTTGGAGATATTACGGGAAAACCCCTTTTTTGGGACGTTGGGGGCCATTTTCAGCGGGTTCCCACGTCGGAATCGTGAAAAACTTTTTCTCGCTCGAAAGCACCCCCCAGACCTATAAGAATTGCGCCACAAATGACAACTGTACAGATTTATTTACAGTTTTGGGTTTACTTTCAGGTCTTCAGTTACGGATTTTTTTTTTAATCTTTATTAAAAATGAAAAATTTTAAAAATTTCCAAAAGTAACATTTTTTTGTGAGTTATCAAATATTTTAATTCTAAAATTCATTAAAAAAGAGTTATTAAAAAAATTAAAAATGTAAATTTTCATTTAAAAAAATATATTGAAAAACCCAAAAATTAATACTTAAAAAAAATATTTGTCATTGCACGTAGAATATAAAACAAATCACTAAACATTGCTTAACTTAAATGGATGTCTTTTTTGACGAAAAATTTAAAAAAATATCCATTTTTAATCTAAATAAAAATTAATACCGAATTTTATAAAAAATTTTTTTTTCTTAAAAGGTCCGCCGTAAAATAAGAGAAAATGAAAAAAAAAAACATGTCAATATCAATTTTTTTGGATTTTTATGGCCAAAAATAGGTGGGACCGTGATTCTAAATCATTACCCTTTTTTGATACGTTTCGAGAAAAATAAATTCGTATGCTTTTTTAAGTAACAACGGAATTAATTTATTTTATGAGAAAGTTCCCAACTAAGGAAAGGTAACAATAAATATCTGACATGCCAAAACAAAAAAAAAGTCAATTTTGTCTAAGTCTAGCTTTTTATTACTACTTTTTATTTTAACATCTCACCACTCATGTAAAACAGTTTTATAACAAAAAAATCTTTTTTTTTTGGAATATTTCATTGTAATAAACAGTAAACGCTTTGTTTTGGCAATTGATCGTTTAAATAATTATTGCTTAAACAAAAAAAAAAAAAAATTCTGATTGTATACAAAAAATATAAGATCAAAATTTCCCCCACAAAGCCTGCGCAAAAAAGTTGATATTTTGCACTCTGTTTTCAAAAGTGACACAACTAAAAGAAATCTACTTTTATAGTAGCCCAAGGGGAAAATTTTGTAATACTTTGTAATTTATAAGTTTTACTAAATAAACTTTTAATTGGCTTTGTTATGTAAATTATTAAAGTAATTTAAATTTGCTTTATTTTAAAGTTAGGAAAACATTAATTTTTATTTTTAGTTGTCGCTTTTTTTAAAAAAAAAACAGTTTAGTTGACTTCGGCATAATTTATTTTCTAGCAATTCCTTAGAAGTTCCCACTTCTAAAAGTTAATTAGGGAAACTCACTTTGACGTTTATATTCCAATCAAATATGATTTTTACAATTAATTCTACAAAATAGCTATTTATGTATCAAGGGCGTTACTGGGACTATAATGCCCTGAAGGTCGAAATACCCCGGGGCCTCTGCCCCGGGCTAGATTTGGGCCTGGGGGGCATATAGTCAATAAGCCCTTGTGCATCAATGCTTTATGTTTTACCAAAAAGAGTTTTTCAATGACAAATTACATTATTTACTCGCAATATAAAAATAAGTTGCACCTGTACCTGTATACTTAAGTAGATAATGACTGGTGTTAAGTTTGACTTTGATGTTTCCGTCAGTTAGTCAGTTGGCAATTTTATTTAACGATTTGCTCAAAATGGAAGAAATTCCACAAAAAATAAGAGAAAAGGCCATAAAAGCGACCGAAAATCTTTTTTCCAGTTAAATCAAGGCAACAGTATGATCGGGAGTATGGCAATTATTTGGTATTTGGAAAGATGCGAACTCAATTCTTCAAATAACCCCAAAACTTAATGTATTTCAGGAACTGGTAAGTTATTGATTTTATTTTAATCATATGTTTAACAAACTTTATTATTTTTAGTCGGAAAAAATACAGTCCGAACTCTCTGGACCAAGTATTCCACCCTAAGGTCTACGTTGATGGTCTATGAAAATATGGGGCATTTCGCAATACCATCGTTCCTTTTCTTTTTTTAAAAATTAAGTCGAAAGGATACGTCGAAGAAGTCTAAAGTTTTGGAAGGAGAACAAATATTAAAATTTATTAAGAAGGCTCCTGATGATATCTACTTGGTACACAAGTCCCTATTGGTAATGGGTGTTTTTGGAGGTTTAAGACGAGATGAGTTGGTCAAAATGACCATTGATGACATTGAAATAAAGAAACAGTCTTGGTTATAAAGGTACCAGAAACTAAAACTTCAACTTCAAAAAATTTTACTATCATTGAAGAAAAATTTAGGCGCTTTAAATTTAATAAAAAAGTACACAACATTAAGACCAGCTGGAATAAAGGCGAAGATTCTTTCTTACCTATAGAAAGGTCGATTACAGTACAACATGGAAAAACCATAGGAAGCGTCCCAACATTGATCGCAAAATTTTTTAAAAATGGATAATGCAGAAGCTTAAACCCGGGCCCCTGTTTGCGTCGCACATCGTCAACTTTACTTGTTGAGGCAGGTGCTTCGTTTGAAACGCTAAAACAACATGGGAAATGGAAAAGCTCTTCAAATAGCTGAAGGATATATAGAAGGGAAATATTTCATCCAAAAACAAAGTAGCCAAAATGATTGCCAATTCAGTTAATTTTCCCAGTAATTCCGTATCGACTATTGAAAATTCTTTAATGGACTGTTCTTCTTAAAATAGCGTTAGTGCTACCACCGCTGCTACCATCACAAAACACCGACCATTCTATAGTGGGATCAGCTACATTTTCCCGGGGCATTTCAAAATTGTAATTTTTATTTTTTGGGAAAAAAAGTTTAATTTTAGTATTGTTTAAAGAAAAAATTATTTTTTGTTTAAACATGATCTTTTATTTTAAAAAGAAATAAAATTGGATAAGCAATAAATTTCCATATTAGCGCATTAGGGCTTTATAAGCGGGCATTATCATAATGCCCGCTTATAATGATAGCGGGTATTATTGCTATCATAACATATTCCGTTTCTAAGGTATATAGATCAATAATAGATAGGTAAACATAAAATAATAAAGTTACCCGTGTCACTTTTAAAGAGGAGATGCGATTTGCTTTAAATATACATTTGCCGTAAAGGCCTGTTAAATCGACAGCTTGTATCTTGGCAATTAATCGATTGATTGAAAATTTTGACATATCAAGAAAAGCATCTTTCAGTCCTTTTGTTTTATTTTTTACCTTTAGCAGTTCTAGTGCTTTCGAAAAATTTTTCAAAGGAAATTATTTTTCATGCGAGGAAATTTTTAGAAAAATGCGTGCCTGGGGAAAAATTTCTGGACACTAATAAAAGGACGCGGGAAATTTGGTAAGAAAATTTTACAGCAAAATTCTTTTTGAAATATAATTTGAAAAAGTCTGACATTAGCTGTCAGGAAAAAAAAATTACACCTATTAATTTTGTTTATCTACCTACCTAGGAAAGGAAAAAAAACTCCAACAATTTAGAAGGTTGCTATGGTTAACTGTTAAAATAAATTGTTTAATTGAAAAACTAAGTGACAGATGTGCAATTTTAGAAAATTTTTCATGAAAAATTTGCGAAGGTGTTAATTTTTTTAAGCAAAAAAATGTTCATAACATTAAATTTTCTGAGGATGCCCAAATGATCCGATTTATTTTTTAAAAAAAAACGGTAGAAGCCCTAAAACTTCAAGTATTTGCAAAAAAATAAATGTCTAAGTTTCATATTCTGGACTCTATCCAATTTTTTGTTTTTTAAAAAAATTGGATTAAAAGTTATTGTACTAAAAGTATCTAATCGATTTTAACCTAAGGTTGCACGATGTTTCATTATACCATCAAGTTTTTTCTGGCTAAAAATGGAATTACTCAGAGAAAGCTAAGAAGTCAAAAAAATCATACAAAAAATTAAGTTGTTTCTGCTTTTTTGTTATTGCTATTTTGCAACAAGCGAAATGCATTTTTCAATTTCTTACCAATTCTGTCCCGTTAAAAATTTATTTACGAAACCTTTCTGCTTGGCAAATTTTCTCTACGACTAAAATTAACCCTAGAACTACAAACCGGGGTAGATATCTACCCCAGGTCAATAAATAATAATAAGTAAAATCATAATGTAATTTAAATATTTTTTCTATCTGTTAAATTTTCTTTTTTTTTTCATATTTTTTTCATGAGAGAAATAGAAATAGATTCTTGAAAACCAATATTTTATGATTGATTTTTCCATTGATCGGATTCTCAGTTTGTTTGAATTTTCAAAGCCCCAAATAAATAGACTTTTTAGCAAAACATCATGATGGTATATTTTTTCTTAAAGCTTTATGTGTCCTCTTTAAAATCTCGTTGGAAATTTAAAAATTGGTTGTTTAGAAAAATAGTTAAAAATGTTTGTTTGTTAAATGACGGTTTGATTGTTTTTCAGTACTTATAGCTATTTAAATGAGTTTTTAACCAATTAAGTAATGATAAAATTAAATTTGTTTTTCACCATTCTCTTGAGCATAAAAAACGAAAAATTTAAGTAGTCATAAATCAGATTACTGCTTTTAAAATACTTTTAAGAGCAAGAATCTCGTGGGTTAAAAATTTACCCCGGGTCTGTAGTTTACATGAAAAAAAATGGGTTTGTAGTTCTGGGGTTAACAAAGTTATGAGCGATAAGCAGAAAATATTTTTTTTAATTTGCTTCAGATTTTGTTTCGGACCTTTTTGAGAGGGGCATATGACGACTCTTGGTAAATATGTTAGCGTCAAACACTAAAATCCGTCATTCCCTGAAATGATATCTACATGTATTGCCGGAAAACATTATTTGCCTAACAAGAACTAGCCATTTAGTCATTCCCTGTAATGTAGGCAAACGATGAAATAAAAGTGATTATAACGGTGGTTTTCTTCCTTTTTAAAAATGGTTTTTAGCAAAATCGGCTACCAGACAAAGACAGATAAAGCATTGGTCTATTTGGTTTAAAACCATTTTTTTTGGGGCTGCAAAATTTTTTCGAAATTCCTTCTTGACTTATTTCTTTCTGTTATCGGTCACGAATCATAATTACGAGAATCGGACAAAGTGACACTTACAAACGGTGCGGAGAAATGCGAAAAACAAAAGATAAAAAACGCGAGATCGTAAAAATAAATTCCAAACTACCATAACCTATCTTAAGTTAAGTTATTTCAGTTAAAGTAGGCTGTAAAAGAACGCAATAAGATAGAAAAAAAGGACATGCAAATAAAGCGCTGCAGAAAGAAACGAGGGGGGTCATCGACTCTCGAGCTGTATCTTTGTCTCTCTCCCACACACGCGGCGATCGGGCGGGAACGCAGCGACGTACGGCGGGGGTGCAATTTTTTTTATGAGCTGTTTTAAAAATAAAATAATAAATATCATTTTCGAAGATGGTTAACTTCATATAAGAAAAAACAAAACAAGGAATACGTTTTAAAAAATAAAGTCCAATGGGACTAAATCTGGTAAATTAGGCGGCGAAGAAATGTTTTTTAACTTGAGAATAGTTTAGAAGTTATGTAAGAGTACACAACCCGATCTCACAAGCACGGTTGGACACATCATTTGGTATACAGGTGTATCCAAAAGCGAGCAGGGAACTGGGGCGGGCGAGTACAATGAACTGAAAAACTCACAATTCTCCATTTTACTAGGAACAAACAGTTCTGTATTTCCAACGGAAATATATGCTTTACTGCAGTGTGCAAAAGAAAATAACAGGAGGTCTTATAAAAACCGGCGGATCTGCATAATAACAGAGAGCCAGGCGTCACTAGGGTACTAGTAAACCCCAAGGCAACGTCCAAGCTGGCATAAGAATGCCAAAAAGAACTGGAAGTCCCGGGAGAATACAACAGGGTAACCCTTCTGTGGGTACCAGGACATTTGGGAATGGTAAAGCGGATGAACGGTGAGACAGGAATCCTCCACACCATACTTTGGACCAGAACATTGGAGTGACCAAAACTACAGCCTGAGGGCAAACCAGGGAACAGATCCCAAACAAACACGAGAAATACTGGGGGAATATCAGTAAAATAAGACATGGAAAGGGCTTTAAAGAGGGTTCATCCAAAAGAACGAAGGAAGAACTACTCAGGCAAAGTGGGTAAAGACTTCGCGGAACAGAAGGGCTGGTAACAGGGCACGATAACCTAAGAGGACACCTACACAAGATAGGCTCATACAATGGAGACCCAAGTTGAAGAACGTGCAACGAGGGAAAAAAACAACCTACCATATGTGAATGTGAAGCGTTGAATCACAAAAGACAGGCATTATTTAAGCAACCGAAAATGAGCCCACAGGAATATATTAACTAACCAGTCTCGGGGTTATACAGACTTATAGAAGGAACAAGGCTAATGGGAGGATTGATATAAAAGAAAATGGGAGCTTTGGCACAAATAGCACAGAAGGCTGCCTCCGGTACTGCCTCCGGTAGTAATCAAGACGGCTTCCAGGAAAAAAAAGTAAAAAATCTTTGGATTAAAAAAAGCTAGAATTGGGATACTTGTAGATTAGCTAAAATTAAAAAAAAAGGAAAAAAACTTAAAGTAAATTGAAATGTCAACAAAACAAGCAGTTTTTATAAAATTTTAATTGGCTCCTTTTAGCTGATAGGATAAGAGGATTAAATCTATTGCTGATAGCTCGTTTCGTAAAAAATCCTGATAACAGACCACTGTTTATTTTGTTTCTCAATAAAACTTGCGAGATAAACCTTGTTTATCCTGGAGAGAGGTGAAACTAATGTGAATCCCTCACTTTTAGGTAATGTATCTAAAAATAGAACATTTTCATATAATTTTGTATGTCCAAATAAATATATATTAGATAAGTTGCTCCAAATAAAGTTACAAATAAATGGAGGGATATTTTATATTTCAGGGTAACCTCCATATACTCTACTTTGGTAATTTAAAAATTCTAAATCTTTCGTCAGTTAATATTTCAAAATAAAGATACCACATAATCAACCTTTCCTTTATAGAGCACCTTATTTATTAATTCATTTTTGAAGGTTTTTTTTAAACGTTTTAATAAAAAAATTAATTTGTATTCATTTTTAGTAACAATAGAATACATTTATCATGTTTCACTTTTACCAATGTGTAATAAAAGAGGTATTTTAACATTTCAGGTGTTAAATGTTAATTCTGTTGTTTAAAAAAATTAAATTATTTTTTTAATGAAAAATATCAAATAATGGGACCTGCTTAAAAAGGAACCAATAAATAAAGTGTCCTATTGGAAAAACGCTAATTTTATATCATATCTTTTGAGTTCTAATTCAAGTAATTTTTTTTTGTATTCTTTAGAATTCTACAGAAAAAAAAAACATAAAATGAATATTTCACTTGTTTTTTATATGAGGAAAGTCACAAATATGGGCTTCTTCAATCCCTGTTGGATAACCCTATACAATTATGCTATGTAATTACAGGAAAAAAAGAAGTATTGCGGTATTTTTATCAGGTTTAGAAATTTTTGATGACCCTAAGATGTTGAGTTTTTCACTTATTGGTGCCATAGATATATATTGGAAACAAAAAATGATTCTTAAGGGGGTGTTCTAGCCTGGAAAAATAAAAAAACGATATTTTTTTTTTCATATTTCGATAGCTTGAATATTCAAGAATATCTCCTTAAAGGACTTTTCGAAATTCGGTTATTTTAAAAGTTATAGCTAAAGCTGTTGTTCGGCGCAATAAAGCTAGAATCAAAAGTTCAGAGTTTTGAGCTTCAAGTGTTCCAAAAGGAGGAAGAAATGCTGGTATTTCGCAGAGAAATTCGTTCAATTTGAGGTAAAAGAAAGCCGGAATCGCTGATTAAAGAAATGTAAGGTATATGTACTGTTCTATCTGTTAGACTACCTTAAACTTTTATCGCGTTTTTCTTAAAACCAATTTTTTCGAAGCGTTTGTCACAAAATCTCAAGTTCTAATTGACCAATTTTCTTGAAAGTTAGCATAAATTTTCTTTGTATATCCCTCTATAGCAAAAACCAACAAAATATCAAAGTTTTTAATTTTTACAATTTTTAAAATTTGGAAAAATAACTGAAAAAAGCCTGGGAAACAGCCATTTTGAAAGATTTTTTAAATTCATTTTGCTTGCTTCTTGCTGTCCTAATAACATTTGTACCGATAAAAAATCTACCATTTTTTAATATTTTAGATGACCAGAAGAGAGGGAATCGTGACAAAATCGACACGGTCTTTTTTCCCTCTCAACAGCGTGTAACTTTATAATAATATATTTTTCTCTTTTTAAATTTTTTTTGTAAATTGTAAAAATATAAATAAATAAATGATAGAAAAATGGATAGCAAAAATATTAATTGTTTTTTTAACGACCGTCAAAAAACGCCGAAGTTCGGGCTTTTAGACTGGAATACCCCCTTAAAAGAGTCTTGCAATCCTTGTTTTTTCATTATTTTACAAGTATAATGTATGTAATCTTAATTTACGTTTTTTGTCTTACGAAAATTAAATATAAATATATTTTAAGATTATTTTTAAAATTTCTAAATGTTCCTGAAAAAAACATTGTTCCTAACGTGGGCAAAATATCTTTTTTTGCACGCTCAGGTAATATTATAACTTTCTTGATTATGTATCTTAATGGCCCATTACTAATCGGTATCTTACCATCTTAAGTTGTTAACATCAGAAACAGATAAAAGGACCTATTTATAAATCAAATTTTATTTTTATTGTTTGGACTTCCAAGCATTCTCAGCATTGTCACTTTCTTGCTGCATTATATCTCACACAAAGTCGAATTAAATGAGCTAAAGGTGACAAATCTGTAACAAATGCGATACTTATGAAAATACTACAGTTCTTTGTCATAGAAACTCAATATTTCAGCTAGGTATTTGATTAAGATGTTTGATATACCTAACACTATATTTTTGTCAAGCGGATCTGCATAATAACAGACAGCCAAGCGTCACTAAGGGGCCTTTGTTAACCCTAAGGTAACGTCCAAGCTCACATGGGAATGCTAAAAAGAACTGGAAGTCCTGGGAGAACGCAACAGACTCTTTTGTGGGTACCAGGACATTCGGGAATAGAAGGCAACGAAAAAGCGGATGAGCTAGCGAGACAGGGATCATCACACCATACTTTGGACCAGAACCTGCCCTCGGAGTAACCATAGCACGAAGGCATACCAGGAAATGGATCCGAAACAAACACGAGTAATACTGGGGAAACCTCAGTAGAATTAGACATGGAAGAAGCTTCATAAAGAGCGAAGGAAGAACTACTCTGACAAAGTAGGAAAATACTTCGCATAACAATAGGTTTGCTAACAGGGCACAATAACCTAAGAGGACACCTCAAAGATAGGCTCATACAATGGGGACCCAAGTTGCAGATGTGCGACGAAGAAACAGCCTACCATATCCTGTGCGAATGTGAAGCATTGAATCACAAAACACAGGCATTATTTGGCAACCGGAAATGAACCCACAGGAATATATTAACCAACCAGTCTCAGGGTTATACGGACTTGTAGAAGGAAGAAGAATAATGGGAGGATTGGTATAAAAGATAATGAGAGATTAGGCACAAAAAGCCCAAGAGGCTGCGCTGCCTCCGATAGTGCATCAAGACGGCTCCCAGGGAAGAAGAAAAAAGAAGAAGATATTCCTAATCAACTCAATATTTTGAGCGTGCAAAACATAGAGTGCGCATCACGGTCAGTATGTTCTTACTGGTTTCGGTTGTTTTGGAGATCTCGACTGCGTCTTGATCTCCAAACACATTCTAAACCAGTAAATACCTAATATACTATTCATCTTATAAACTTATTGGAAAAATAAATATTTCATACGCTCAGTCAATGACCCAATATTTATTGCCATTTTTCTCAATTAAAATCAAATTTTTTCGCACGCCTCTGTATTATATGTATACATGCACAGCCTCCTATACTTAACTGAATCTGTGTAGGGTAGGTCAACGTATTTTATTCTTGTTTTATTTTCCGACCAGAAACATACTCTTTCAAAGTTCTTTTATACACTTTTAACTCTTTTTGCTTTCCCCGCCAGAGTTTATACGCCATGTAAAATATAAGTTCAATCTTAAAATATTTTCTATTTAAAATAAGAAGAGTTTTATCGTTACTTGGGATTTGGCTGGTGTTTTGGAAACGGAAGGTTTTTATGAAGATGTGTTAGAATACAGACGCTTTTATTTACAATAAAATAGTTTGACAACATAGTCCAGTTTTAGATATATTTTTGGTAATTAAAGTCCAGAAAAGAAAGCTGAAAAAAGTGCAAAACCTGTAATTTCTTTTAAAATGCATAGATTTGCATAAAAATTTGGAATTAAGCTTAAATTACCCCCTCTTTAAAATCTATATTATGCCGATGGGCGCTCTTTATTTTTAGGGGTGAAAACTACCCTTTATTGCTAAAACCTATAAAACTACACATTAAAGCTTAAGTTGAGTAAAATTTGACTCAAATAAGTTAAAAAAGTAGTATTTTGTTTTTTAAACATCATTTAAAATATTTCAGCCCTTAAAAATTAACCCCCATTATGATTAAAAAAATATTTACCCTAAAAAATTAATATATTATCACAGTGTTTTGCATAAAAAATTGAGATTAAGCTTAACTTACTCTCCTCTACAAAATATTTATTATGCTGAAGGTCGCTTTTATTTCTTAGGGGTAAAAACTACCCTTACTGCAAAAACCTTCAAAACTTTCATATTAAAGCTTAAGTCACATAAAATTAGGCTCAAATAAATTAAAAAATAAGTATTTTATTCTTTAAAACATTATTAATATATTTTAATCGTTGAAAATAAACCCCTATTACGATTTAATCAAAAATTGTTTACCCTAGAAAAATAAACATATTGATACGAAGTTGTAATTTAAAAATGTGACCACTCAAAAGTATTGCTAATTTAATTTTGTAATTTTTTAATCCTCAAAAATCCACCCTTTACAATATTACAATGCAAAAAATAGTACAAAACCGCGGGTAGGTACTTAAAAATGGCTGGTTGTTTTTTTAAGCACAACTTCTTTCGTTTTTGTGTTAAAATGTTCTTTACAAAACCATTTTGTTGGTTTTTTCAAGAGCTATAATTCTTTATATATTAAAACTGTTTAAAATCCTTTACTTTTTTAAGGGTAAGTTTAAAGGGCTAAAACAAGGTAGTGCTCGTCTATGCACACGCGTTTTAATTGTTTATATCTTACTTAATTTCCGTTATACAGAAAATTAAAAAAAAACAAAATATTTGTAATTTAAAAACCTTCTATTTGATATCTAAGTAATTTTTACGTATCTCCCTTAGTTTTTAAGGTATTTTCAAGAAACGGTCATTTTTTATTAAAATTTTAAAATATGATTTTTACTTGCGGCTTCTTTTGTTTTCAAAATTACTAAATTTAAGTCGGTTAAAATTTTAGAATGTATTTATGATACATAGATAAAGAGAAGTGATGAACGACTACGAGTCATTTTAATTAGGGTGGTAATTAGAGGGTTGTTTTCGAAGATTTTTGCATCAAAAATTGTTGATCTAACCTTATGTTAATCAGAATTCACTCACATTCACATACTTTAAAAAAAAAAAAGAAAAGTTTTTGCAAATTCTTTATTTTTTTATTATTTTTTTTTGATAAAATGCATACTATTCAAGTTATTTGCAAAAAACCGATTAAAACGTTGATTTTATCGACGAAAAATAACGACTTTTGATCGCGAATAACTCAAAAAGTATTCATTTTACCAAAAAAAAAAATGCATATAACATTTTTTTGCTTAGAAATCAGCTCAGAAGCAAAAGACCATTTTAACAATCGAATAAAAGAGAAAGTTCTCTCTTGCTCAAATGGCAGTAAAGCTTTCTGGTCCTTTGCCAAAAATATTAGTCAGAACTTTTGCACAAATTCTTTTCCACCCCTAATCTCTGAGGATGGAATTGTCTCTACCTCCAAAGGAAAAGCCGAACTATTTGCCAAACAATTTGCTGCCAATTCTACGCTTGATCCTCCTACTAATTTTCCCCTTCAAACAGTTGTCCCTGTTTCTCATAAAATGTCCGATATAATTTTTAAAGTTAAACAGATCAAGCGTATTCTTTCTTCTCTTAATACTAAAAAATCGTCTGGGCTGGATGGCATACCAGCAATCGTCTTTAAAAAATGTGCTCCCGAGCTTGCACCCATCTTAACTCGCCTCTTTCGAATCTCTTACGACACGGGCTTTTTCCCGGAGAGTTGGAAAGCTGCACGTGTGCAACCTGTCCCCAAAAAGGATTCAAAAGTCTCCTTCCAACTATAGCCCTTATATCTCTTCTTTCAGTTGTTTGCAAAGTAATGGAAAAATTCATTAATTCCCAAATCTTAAAGTATCTGGAAAAACATAAGATCTTACATGATAGACAATATGGATTCCGTCACAGTAGATCCACAGCTGATCTTCTTTCCTTTGTCTCACACAACTGGAACAAGTCCCTTGAGTTTCTTGGTGAATCCCAGATCGTTGCTCTTGACATATCCAAGCTTCGATCAGGTCTGGCAGATGGACTTCTTAACAAACTTCTTCTTACGGTCTTCCACTAACCTTTGCTCTTGGCTTTCCAGTTTCCTTTCTAATCGACGTATATCAGTTAGTGTAGATGGTCATTCCTCCAGCTTCTACCAAATTAATGCTGGGGTGCTCCAGGGCTCAGTGCTGGCACCCACGCTGTTTCTTCTACACATTAACGATCTTCTCTCTTCCACAATCAATCCCATTCATAGTTTTGCTGACGATAGTACCCTCCACGCTAGTATTCAATTTCCTAAGCCACCGTGTAATCCTGATTTCGAAAACAAGCGCAGGTCAATGCAGATATCTCTTTCACAAGACCTCAAACTTATCTTGGATTGGGGCGCCAAAAATCTTGTTCAGTTTAATGCCTCGAAAACACAGTCATGTTCCCTTTCGCGAAAAAAGTCTGCAAATGCCCATCCCTTACATATGAGCGGCCAAGTTCTGCAGAACAAAGAGTCGTTTAATCTTGTCGGCGTTACTTTTGAGAATAACCTCAACTGGCACAAACACATTTTATCCATAGCTTCGGCAGCTTCAAAAATGATTGGATTTCTCTTCCGAGCCAGAAAATATTTCTCTTCTTCCAATTTGTACACTCTGTATGTATCCCAAATCAGACCCTCTTTAGAATATTGTTCTCATGTCTGGGGAATGGCGTTCCCTACAACACTTAGCATTCTGGACTCCATTCAAAGAAGAGCCGTTCGTCTCATGAATGATCCAGCGCTACGAAAGGCTTCCTCTTCTTGCTTACCGTCGAGCTGTAGAGGGGTCTGTCGCTCTTTTATAGGTATTTTCGGCTTCTGCTCAGAAGAGTTGGCCAGTATAATTCCTTCTCTGGCAGTCAACAGAGCAACACGTAGTGCAACTTTTATGATCCTTTTACAGTTCAGTTAGAGAGGCCCGAACTGCTTTCTTCGTTCCTTCATCCTAGAGTGTCAAGACTATGGAACCTGCTGCCCGCAGAAGTTTTTCCTTCTCCTCCCAATCTCCAAAAATTTAAGTCCCGTGTGAACAAACTCCCTCTCACCACACTGAAGACACCCACGGTACGTTAGTACTTAGGCACCAGCCTTCGTGGACTGTCCCAAGATTTAAAAAAAAAAAAACATTTTCTATCGATTTCTGTGGTCAAAATCTTTTAAAATTTCCACCCCCGAGATGATTTGGCAACCACCCCCAAGGTAAACGCGCCCTTCGGCATGATAAATTTTGATCCTTGGTCTATTTCTTACCTACTGTCAAAATTTTAAATCATTTTATTTATTTTGAAAAAATGGCTAGGCAAGATGGTTCGTTTTCTGGGCTATTAAAATTTAAAGGCAAGACACCAGCAGGCGAACTCTGTAGTTTAAAAGACATAGAAATAGACAAAAAATAAGTTAGAAAGATTCTTTCTTTCTATTAATAATTGGTATTATGCATATTTTTTCTAAATTCATCGTTAAATCTCGGTAATATACATATGATATATTATGACTTATGACCCATAAAAATTGGTTTATTTGTGGAAAAATGCACAATTATGGATAGGTGCACCATCATTTTGCGTGTCACTTTTCAATATAATTTTTGTGTTTTGTTATTTTGTTTTGTTTTTTAATTAAATGTTCAACCAAATCTTTGCTTCATCTATAACACCTTATAAATTAAGTTAAAATGGATTAATTGGATCTCTTAAAATTCTCCTTTTTTACCACAACACCTGTCTACGTTTTTCTTTCTCCAGCTCTTATACAAAATTCATAAAAATTGGATACATTTTCTTAATCCTTAAACCAAACTCCACAAACAGCAGACATTAAAAATTAACTAAAATACTTTAACTCCAAAAATAAACCACTTTTTAGGCTTCAGTTCAGTCAGGTTAGGATAAGATGAAAATAAAATAAATAAAAAATAAACCAATATTGAAGACAAAGATAAACATATCCTATTTTTCATCGGATAAAAAGAGAACAAACCGTTGCAAGACCCCAACTGGTCTTTCAATTTCTATAATCCGAAGTATTCAATCGGAAATCCGATTATAGCAGAGAACACTTACGGTGTCGAATCTTAAGATATTTTCTTTTATAAACAGGAAATTTTTTCTTTATAGTGTTACACAGTTCGCCTGCATTATAGTACCATCTTTTTTAAAAAAGGTACAGGGTGTCCGGTTATAAATGAAACCCCCCATTAACTTTTTTATTTGACGTTTGGGAAAAATGAGTTCAATAAAATAGTTTAATGTTTCAAAATATTTTTTAAAAAACTTTCTTATACTTGTACAGGGTGTTTCAGAAAGAAAGTTTAGACTATCTTATTTCAAATAAGTACCCTATTTTTTATTTGTGATTTGAATTTCCTAAATTCAACATTTGATGTAGCCCCCATGCATTTAAAGTTCATCAAAATCAAAAAAACCGTAAGCTTTATTGTTTTCACGCAATATCGCTACGTCTGTTGATTTCATCAGTTAGCCATGAAATTTAACATATCATAAATAATATACAAATTTAGTTACTAACTACTTTAGTTACAATTTTTTCGCAGCCATACACACGCCTATATTCCCTTTAAACCCTTTTTTTATTTTAATTATTCTTAGTGATGAGCAAAGCAAGACCAAGACCAAGACCGGGCTAGTCTTGGTCTTGGTCTTGGTCTTGCAAGTCTGGTCTTGGTCTTGGTCTTGCAAGCCCAAAGAAGGTGGTCTTGGTCTTGGTCTTGCACCACCCGGTCTTGGTCTTGGTCTTGGTCTTCAAGAGTCTTGCTGGTCTTGCTTTTTTGGTAGTGATAATTTAAATTAAGCAATCTTAGATAAAATATATATTTTTTAATACTTACAAATAAATAAAGATGGAAACTATATTTTTGCTTTAAAATTTTAAAATATACCAATTTAACCTTACATCTACATATAAATTATTTGATTAAAAAGGATATTTTAAATGTAGGGGTTTATTTATTTATAGCGCTTCATTTTAGTGATAGAAAATATTTAAATTTTCTTTGAAGAAGCATATAAAATTACAATACTGAGTACTCTGAAGGCAGAAAAATAACTTTTAATTTAAAACCAAATGTGAAATTTCCATGAAAATGATTCTGATATGTAAACATTGGTTTCTAATTCAAAAAAAGGTATTTAGAAATCTTTTCAGTTCAAATAAACTTTCTATGTTCAAATTAGTCAAACATTTGCCGTACAAAGTTTGTACAAATACTTTATAAACATTCTGCATATACAAGGTGGCTCGATAGTGCGACAAAGATCGATATATCCGAAACCGTTCATAATGGTAAAAAACTTAATATACAAAAATTATAGAAAAAAGGGCGTAAAATGTAAAATTATTCTCTATTTCAGAATTTTCAAAAAAATTCACTCAAGAAAACTTACTCATTTTTAGCTTTTAACCTAAAATAGAAAATTTATAGCAAAAAATTAATTTAAAAAAAAAACCGCTTCCCTGCATATTATGCTGGAAATTCTTAAACTGTCATATAGGTACAATGTCGACGTAGATGGTTTTTTATATATCATTTTCAGTTCTGACAAAAATGACGTCATCATTATACTTTTGGCATTGTTTTGACTTTTCCGTCTAAACCGGAAGTGAAATTTAAAATTCATTTATATGAAAAGTATTCCTATATAAAATGACAAATATATTTTTTATTAAACCATCACTTTTACATTTATATCTTAGTTTAAAGGAGCAATCTAATGATGCCACTTCTTACAGTGTGGCACAAAAATAATGTTTTCCTGGATATTGGAAATTTTTGATCCAGTAAGTGGCATCACTAGATCCCGAATTAAAAAAAAAACATTAGGAATAGGTAAGTAATTTTCAGCTTCTATAACTTTTGTACTCTTAGTTTTTCTCTGTCGTAAACGGTTATGGAGATATCGAGCTTTGTCGGATTATTGAGTCACAATCTGATTATTTTTAAAACATGTTACTAAATCTACTAGTTATCGTTTTTAGATAATTTTATTAAAAAACGAAGTGATCGATTTAATTGTTATTTTATTAAAAAAACCTGTTACTCATAAAATAATCGCCTTTTTAGGCAGTTCTCGACACATTTTTGTCATGTCTGTATGAAATACCTCTGTATATTGAATATAAAAATTGAATATTATAATTTAAAAAAAGTGACAAAAGTGCAAGAGTCTTGCAGGTCGGTCTTGGTCTTGCGTAGTCTTGCACCCCTCGGTCTTGGTCTTGCATACCCCGTCTTGGTCTTGGTCTGCAAGCGAGAGAGGCGGTCTTGGTGCTTGGTCTTGCTGCAAGACCAAGACCAAGACCGCAAGACCAAGACCGGTCTCGCTCATCACTAATTATTCTTAATGTAAAACTTGTAAATGTCTTTCCTTTCTTATTTAGGATAAGCCATAGTTAAATAATATTTTACCAAATAATTAAAAGGAATGTCAGTGTGAAAGAAAATCATCTGACGGATATGTCAAACTTTATGGCTAATTGATAAAATGAATAAACATAGCGATATACCATGATAGTAATAATGATGACGCTTATAGTTTTTTTGCATTTTGCGATGTAACCATTAAAGTCAGACATAGGGTATGCTACTTAATTATGTTTAAAATTTCAGGGAAAATACAAATATCAAATAAAAAAATAGGGTACTCATTTAAAATAAGATAGTAACACCACGTCCAGACTTTTTGAAACACCATGTATAGGTAAAAGGAAATTTTACTAAAAAAATGTTTTGAACCACCAAACTTTTATACCAAACTTGTTGTTCCTAAACCTTAAATGAAAAAGTTAATGGGGGGTTACATTTATAACCGGACACCCTGTACATTCGCATGTTTGTGAAATTTTGACAAATAGTTTAAAAAAGTTACAAAAAAAATATTGTCCAGAAAGTTTACAGCAACATGTAGCGTTGAGGTTAACTATGCTACTGAAATAATTTTTACAGTTAATGTCTTGCTTGCATAGTTTTTTTTTTACTTTTGACAACTTATTTAAAGTGATCTTAGGTTTGGCGACTTCACAGGACCACGACTATTTTTCATAAAAAATGCTCGACTCTGAACGACACATTTTAGGTACTTCTAAGTGAAGTACGACGAGGTAGCTTTAACCAGTTTCTGTCAGAGAACCATACCATCCCGCAGATTATGTAATGTTGACCACCACGCGCCACGCTTTCACGTGCGGAAAAGAAAAAGGTTCTTAAAAATCACTGTAAAACTTTCAAAATTATTTCACGGCATTACTAAATGGCAGGAAAAATTGTTCTTTAGTCTTCAGAGGTAAAAATCATGGTTTTCGTGCCTACAGCCGTCGTGTCCGGAAAAAAAAACTCAGTAGCTGTCCAAAAGGAGGTAAATTTACAGAGGGCAAAATGAAAGTTTATTTAAGGTCAAACTTTTCTTTAAGTAAGAAAGTAAAAAATGTTTTAGGACGAAGAATCAGTAGATTTTACCCCATGTGAAACACGAGAAGCAAGTGTCAATAGCTGTGCCCAGATTTTTAAAAAATATAATAATATTTTAAACAGATTTGGCAAATGTTGCTTTAAAGGCATAATAATAAAATATTTTTATTTATTTTGTCATTAGACAAACGAAAGATAACAAAAGAGATATACGTGAAAAATTATAGGTCCGGATACCCTTGAAAAATATGTACTTTATTTAAAAATGCTGAATTTATATCAATATTTACAGATCTTTATATTATACGCTTTGCTAATTTTTTTATCAGCTTATAGCAACCAAACGATGATTTTCAAGGTGGGAAGAGATACAATAAGGTCGTCATTTTTTATAACGGAAAACCTACGTATGTAATGCTGTTAGAAATAAAATAAAAATATTTTGGAATATTTTTATATAAATATTATAAGTACTACCGTACCGTGGATGTCTTAGGTAAGGCAAAAGTGTTTTAAGGGGATTCTCTGGTTTAACGGTCTGATTTTTATGCATTTTTGGGATTTTTTTGGAAGAACCAATGACGAGATAGAACTTTGAAGTTTTTGTAATTTATTTATAGGTGTTTCAAAAGTATACATGTAAATTTTTAGCTAAAAATAATCATTGGAACAAAAGTTAAAGCGCTCTGAAGATACCTGCATCAAAAACCTCACTCCCTCCACGAAATTAGCTGATTGGCTTATCCAAAACTAAAAAAATCGGCGGCGTTTTAATCTTTAAGTTTAAATACATAAAATTAAACTATTATAAAAACAAAAATTTAAAAACTGGATTTTTGAGACCTTGAAACAGAAAACCTTGAATTTCATCTAATTTCGTCAACTTTTTGTTAAAAAATAAAAATGTTTTTAATATTGAAGTGCTAAGTTCTGTATGTCTATATGTGCTGAGTCAACCCTATAAATTTAAAGTAAATTGACCAATCTGTTCTCGAGATATGTTAAAAAAAAGTTTGAAAAACATAGTTTTGAGAAAACGCGTTTAAAGTTTCAAGTACAGATATACTATATACACCAATTTTTCCTAAACTTGTTTAAACTTGTCTGTACTTGTATAATCATACATTTGTATAGAAGAGTCTCAGGTATCAAGCCCACAGAAATCTCAGCGCTTAGCTCAGCACTCCAAATACATAACTTTTCTAACTGATGTATCAAACAATGGCTTTGAATTTTAAAAAATCAATTTATTGCTATATTCCAGACATCTTAAGTAAACAATTTCAAAATCAAATTCAAAATCTATTTTTTAAACCTACAAACCAGAGAATCCCTTAAAGACTTTATGCCTGAAATTTTTCTTGCTGTTATTTTTCTTTCGTACAATTTTATTTCAAAAATTTAACAATTAAAATTTTAGTTAAATTTTATTATTGCAGTTTGTTTTGACAATATGGCTTATCAACTTACTAAAATGTGTCAACAGGTATTTGATTTACAAGTTGCCGCAACGCCGACCAATTTTGGTATACGGGATTTTTTTTGGCGCTGATCAAGAATCTAAATTATTTTTTAGTCGTATTCTAGAAATAAAAAGGATGCGTTGTTTTAGGGCTTTCCGAGTAAAAATGTTTTCAGAATTCTTTCTATATTTGGCTTTTAAAACCTACTAAGGTACCAAACTCAAGTTTTTACTCTCTCGAAATGGGCGATTTTTAAACTCGCAAATCATAGAAACCACTTGACATAACTTTTTCAATTTTTTCGCATATGGTTAAAGTACCTATATAAATTTACATACCAAATTTCATATCTTTATATGAAACGATAACGAAGTTATTATCGAAAGAAAAATACGCTGAAATGTTTTGTGAAATATAACCACTGCTTGCGTATGGCTGAAACTTGGCCTAGATACAAATCGACGAATCTCCTACAGCTCGTTGGTGGATAAGAGAAGAAAACCTTCGGTAATTATTTACAACCCTATTTTTGGCCATAAAAAATAGATGAACTGATGGATCATTATATATTTTTTTAATATTTATTTTTACGGCGGATTTATGGTAATGATAGCAAAAATATCAAAAAACTAATATTTCAGTTAAAAAATCAACTTTGAAAGTTTACAAAATTGTTAGTTTTTAGTGATGAGCGAGACCGGTCTTGGTCTTGCGGTCTTGTCTTGGTCTTGCAGCAAGACCAAGACCAAGACCAAGACTGCCTTTTCGCTTGCAAGACCAAGACCAAGACCGGGGTATGCAAGACCAAGACCAAGACCAAGACCGAGGTGTGCAAGACTACGCAAGACCAAGACCGACCTGCAAGACTCTTGCACTTATGCAACTTTTTTTGATATTGTAACATTTTATTGTTGTATTTAATATACAGAGGCATTTCATACAGACATGACAAAAACTGTATCAAGAACTGTCAAAAGAGGCGATTATTTAATAAGTAAGAGTTTCTTAAATAAAATAATTATTAAATCGATCACTTTGTTCTTTTAGTTCTATAGTTCTTTTACAACGATAACAAATAAATTTAATAACATGTTTCAAAAATAATGAGATGGTGACTCAATGGTCCGACAAAGCTTGACATCTCCGAAATCGTTTACGACAGAGAAAAACTAGCGGTACAAAAGTTATGGAAGCTGAATATTACTTTTATAATTTTAATGTTTTTTTTTAATTAGCTATTAAGTAATGCCACTTACAGGGTGGATCAAAAATCTTCAAAATCCAAAAATACATTATTTTTGTTTCACACTGTAAGAGGTGGCACCATTAGATTGCTTCTTAAAATTAAGATAATGTGAAAGTAATGGATTAATATAAAATATTTTCCATGTGATAAAGGAATACTTTTTATATAAATGGATTGTAAAAATCACTTCCGGTTTAGACGGAAAAGTCAAAACCGAAAATAATATTTAAAAACCATCTACGTCGAAATTGTTCCTATATAACAACAATTTCCAGCATAATATACAGGGTGGCGATTTTTTCTAAATTGATTTTTCGCCATAAATTTTTTATTTTAGGGGAAAAGCTAAAAATAAGGAGTTTTCTTGAGTGGCAGTGGATTAATAGAAAAATTCTGGAATAGAAAATAATTTTACATTTTATGCCCTTTTTGTCTATAATTTTTGTATGTTTGGTTTTTTACCATAATGGACGATTTAGGAGATATCGAGCTTTGTCACACTATTGGGCCCCTTGTATCTACAGATTGTTTATAAAGTATTTCTACAAACTTTGTACGACAAATTCTTAACCAATTTAAAGGTAAAAAGTTCATATAAACTGAAAAGTTTTTTAAACAACTTTTTTTTTGAATCAGAAACCAATGATTACATATCAGAATTATTTTCACATATATTTCACATCTGGTTGAAATTAAAAGTCTTTTTTTCCGGCTCACACAGTAAACAGTTTTGTATTTGCTTTAATTTTATCTGCTTCTTCAAAGAAAATTTATATAATTCTTATCCCTAAAATGTTTCTTTATGCCACCAAATGTATAAAAGAAGGTTGTGTCTTAATTTAACCAAAAATAGAGCGCTATAAAGGGGTGTATTTACGCAAAGGCTGAGTAGGCTGAAACATAGGGCGGCAAATATTATGGGCGGCAAATTTACGATTAATTTTTTAAAAAAATGTAATGGTAAATTAATATACTTTTTTAATATTTAGGGAATAGGTAAAAATATCCTGAAATTTGTTTGTTTTAAAAAATTGTTTATTAATTTTCTGTATGTTTTACTTTTGTTAAATTTGTTTAATAAGTTTTTATAAGAATTACTAGTGTAAAATATTGACATATTAGGGCGGCAAAAATTTATTAGCCTATGGGCGGAAAAAAATTAAATCCGGCCCTGGCGCTATAAATAAATAAACGCCTTCATTAAAAATATGCTTTTTAATCAAATAATTTAAATGTACGTTTAAGATTAAAACTGGTATATTTTTAAATTTTAAAGCAAAAATATAGTCCCCATCTTGATTTATATTTATGTAATAAAAAGATATATTTTATTCAAGATTGCTTAGTTTACATTATTACTACCAAAAAAAGCAAGACCAGCAAGACTCTTGCAGCAAGACCAAGACCAAGACCAAGACCGTTCCGCCATAGAAATTCTGGCTTGAAGATCAAGAAGCAGGTGAAGACCAAGACCAAGACCAAGATAGCCCGTCTTGGTCTTGGTCTTGTTTTGCTCATCACTATTAGTTTTGCAATTAATCTTGAATAACTTTTATTCTTATTGTCTTCAAGCTTATTGTTATTTTTTTCGTGCGTTTAGAAACAAAAATTAAAAAAATGATGTCAAAATGAGTTTTGGTTAGTTGTGGTAAGTTGTGGTTAGTTTTTTAAATTGTTCGTTTTTCAAAATATTAAAAAAAAATATATCAAAAACATCAAAAAAAAAAGAAATTTTATCCAAAAACATGAAATCCAATATTTTCGCCGCTACCTAGACGCAAGACCGATTTTTTTAAAATTTAAAAGTAGATGTTTTAGTTAAAAAACTTACTTTTTGAATCAGTTTTTTTGTTTAAATTCTTTGTTTTTCTATGTACTTTAAAAAAATATATATCAAAAACATCAAAAGAGGATAAAATATAAATTTTTTCCAAAAACATTAAAACCAATATTTTTTTCAACTTTTAAAGACAAAAAAGCTATCGAAATCTTTTTTTTTTCACGACATTTTTTATTATAAATGCGCCGTAAAAACAAGCAGAATCAAAAAAATGTTAATTTTTCACCTAGATATGGCCAAAAGTAGAGTTGACCCCACTTGTAAATAATTACCAAACCTTCTTCTAAGAAACAATTGGATCGTTAACAAGGCCAACGTCTCTTCTTTTGATGAAATTAAGAGTGTCAAGAGTTATGTAAGAAGCTATACCTCAGATATGTGAACATTATTCCAAACAGAGTCCAATTCGGGATGCATACAGAAAGAACAGGTGGAATATACTTTCTGGATCAAAAGAGAAATCCGACTGCTGGTGTACGGTATAAGTATTTGCAGAGTTTTTTCGTGACAGCCAACATAATTGTACATTAGAGGTGTTAAAAAAATGTATTAATTTTTAAAACATTTTAAGAGTAAAGGGGTAAATAAAGAGAAAACCTTTCAATCGTTGTCCAGTTTAAATCAAATCAGAAAATCCTTGAAAAAACTAGCTGAAAAGTGTTGCAATTACAGAATAAAAAATGAGAAACGTGCCAAGTGACGAAATCGCAATTTGATTGGCTAAATCTTATTAAACAAAGTTCAGTTATTGTTATTAGCAAATATTCAACACATGTAAATTAAAATAACTTTAAAAGATTTGACTTTTACTTTTGCAGTAATGACCTAATTGTAACTATAAATGCAGTTTAATGGCCGGTTTTTTCACCTCGTGCTAATCTTAAGATTGCTATCTGGGACTTTATAATAATTAAAAATCTTTAAGGTAGCTCACTCGTAAAACGGCTTTGCTTATAGTAGGAGAGCTGGTGAACCATCCAACAAACCCACTTCCCACAAAGCTAGAAACGTTTTAAATATTATATCACTATCGGTCAATAATCATGAAAGTATCGTTCTGGCAGGCATCCTTAGTTACTTTATTATCCCTTAAAATTTTGAAAATGTAAAAAAAAATCACCTGCTTACACAAAGCTAAAATTTTGATATGATGTAATTTACATATGTGTGAGTCGAAAAAAAATTGATAACCTATTTTCATGGTTACAAGTATGTGCCAGACGATATTAAAGTTGTCGTCGGGATGGCAATTTATAACCCGCTCCCACAAGTCCAAAATTTAATACAATCTGATCAGTCTAATGACATTAAATTAGTTAAATATTTATTGTTTTTTATATGCAGGTATGGTAGGTGTTCATTTCTTTTTATAAATATATTTTTTTTATTTTTCATTCTAGAAAACAATGAGATCATTACGATTTAGAAGATGAGGACTAATAAGTTACGACAATAATGTGTGCATTTACTTGTTAACATAAATAAAAACTTAAACTTTACTTGTAACTTTGTTTGTCTTTCATTTAAGTATTTTTTTATCATATCTTCACAATACACAATAAATAAATCTTCTCTTTCCGACAATGAAGCTCATGTTGCCCCCGCACTCTCATCGAGCGCCCTGACTATTATATACTGGTCTGGAAGACCCTTGCAACCATCAGAATAGTCTGGCAGTTTAAATATACTTTTCCGAATATTGAAAGAATATGCCCTTAAAATTTTAGCCTTGAGTAAGAATACTTCTTATAGTCCATTGGAAATAATGAAAAAATCCTGAAAACCCAGAAATTTTTTCTTCATCGGATTTTTTTGCATGAAGTGTCAGTTTAAGGTATAAATAACCGGAAAATCACTATCCGTCCGCATGAAATGGTGTGCAATTGTGTAAAATAGTACATTTCTTGCTTTATTTTTATATTCTTTGATGCTTTTTTTATATTATTGATCCAAATAAATTAAACTTCGAATAATTTGGCATTTTATTGAGATGAATATCTAACAATAAAAAAAAAATTAAGAATATTTATTTGCATATTTTATGATTTTATTTTATGACTTTTATTTGATGATTTTTATTCTACAGGTAACAAATTATACTGGCAGCTAACGTATGTATTTTCTGTGACAAACTTAGTAAAGAATTACAGTCAAAAATCCCAAAATATTTTAATGCAAATAACGAAAGATGGGAAGCACGATTTAATAAATAAAAGTAACATTTACAGTTTTACAAGCAAAGTTCTAGCCAAGCAAGTTATGCTGATGTAAAAGATGTTAAAGATGAAATCAAGCAACGAGCTATTTTGACTAGTGTTTATAAGAGATTGAAGAATATAAACCGAAGTCTGATATTGAAAGTTAATTTGATAATTAATAAATCATTAAGACTGTGTATTGCCTGATAATGCATTTAAATGCAAAATAGGATTCAAACGAATTGTTTAAGGAAAGAGTTAGAATATACTTAAATTGATGAAGAGCTATTGAAACCCTGATTCAATTATAAGCAGAAAATATATTGAAAAGTTAATTGCTTGTTTAAAAGGAAAGGCGATTAACAACATTATCTTCGACTGTAAAGCTGGTGCAAAATAGAATAAATGAAGATTTTTACTAATATTTTAATTATTAAGAATTTTGATATATAGAAGTGAATTATCAAATTTTATTGACGCAATTCTTGGAAATGGTCCAAAAGTGCAACGTAAAGTTACTCTTAACATTGTCTAATTCTTAAATATGATTAGAGAATTAAAATTTTATTTTTATCAATTATTAAAAGATAAAGTTTTATGAAAAAATTAAAAGCACTGTTACAACGTCATTTTGTGCAATTTTCATGCTAAAGTGATTTCTGGTTTTTAACCTTAAATGTAAATTTATAAAAAATCTGATGTAAGAAATTTTTTCAGATTTTAATTTACTAAAATCTATTTAAAGTCATTGAAATTATATACAGCTTTAATTTTTGATCTAAAAAGCATGTCCTTCTAAAAGGTATTATTGCAAACAATACAAAGTGCCATTTCGGTAGTATTAATCTCCTGTACGATCCGGGTTATTGCCAAGAGATAGTAGTTATTTAAAATAACGTCGTGGTGGCATAAGTTGTCAAAAGGTTGTATTTTGCATGTTTCAGTGTTTGGATTTTATTTAAAAATGGGAAAAAATTAAACATCGAAAAACCCGGCATACGGTAATTGGACCTGAATATATTAGTATTGCATATGTCCACATGTATTATTAAATGTAAATTTGGTGCTCCAATGTAAGAAAATAAGCGACTTTCTCATATTAATATATTTATATCTTTTGTATCACAATAACTGAAACTGCACCACTTCAATTTTTTTAATTATTATGTTATCTAATTGTCGATAGACGTCAAAGAAACGATACAAATAAATATATTTACTTTTAAATATACTGCCAACAACTAAAAAATAGGTTAAAATACTAAAAATAAGATGTCTGCATGCTAATTTCAACTCACTGCAACTAAAGTATATCTGATTTAAGCAAATAAAAGAACCTAAAATAATATTTTCGTTGGAGAGTTCAACAACATTTTAAAGAAAACATTTTTAAACATCTTTCGTGTATTTGTTTACATATGGAGTATGTTTAGAGTGTAGTAGTGTGGTAGTTTTTAAAAGTTACCATGGGAATTATAGGGACATAAGAATTGAGGAAAGAAGAACGCAAGTTGGAAGCACAGTGTAAAAGTTGAGTCATTAGATAAAATCATTAAAATAAATTACCGATTGTAACTAGGAGTCTGCAGTAAATAAGAAATTACGTAGAAAGAGTAGCGACGATCACATGAGTTACGCAAGCATGTCGTTAGAGACTTAGGCCAAATACAATTAGTAATTTGCAAAATAGATGTTTTTATTTTTTTCAGGAAGCCTTTCTTAGTTAAGGTAAAAATTACTAGACTTTTATCACCGATCTTTTTTATCGCATTTAAGCGTGTTTTCATAAAATCGTCATTCATATTTTTAAAAAGCTTAACAATAGGTTTTACGCAGATTAATGACAATATATATTTGAGATAATAGATATTTCTGCCCACAAGTATCACCTTATTTTTTAACAATAGCACCGGTTTAGGTTCTATTTAAATATCACCATCAATTATTATAGCTATTTATGTATCAAGGGCGTTACTGGGACTATAATGCCCTGAAGGTCGAAATAGCCCGAGGGCCTCTGGCCCGAGGGCTAGATTTCGACCTGATGGGCATTATAGTCCAGTAAAGCCCGTGGTGCATACAATGCTTTATGTTTTACCCAAAAAGAGTTTTTCAATGACTAATTACATTATTTATTCGCAATATAAAAAATAAGTTGCACCTGTACCTGTATACGTAAGTAGATAATGACTGGTGTTAAGTTTGACTTTGATGTTTCTGTCAGTTAGTCAGTTGGCATTTTTTATTTAACGATTTGCTCAAAATGGAAGAAATTCCACAAAATATAAGAGAAAAGGCCATAAAAGCGACCGAAAATCTTTTGCCAGTTAAATCAAGGCAACAGTATGATCGGGAGTATGGCATATTTGGTATTTGGAAAGATGCGAACGCAATTCT
Organism: Listronotus oregonensis; assembly: GCA_019359885.1. NCBI lineage: Eukaryota > Metazoa > Arthropoda > Insecta > Coleoptera > Curculionidae > Listronotus > Listronotus oregonensis. The sequence continues at coordinate 25,863 of JAHBCN010003540.1, read as the reverse complement.
TCAAATAACCGAAAACGTTTTAATGGCATATTTCCAGGAACTGGTAAGTTATTGATTTTATTTTAATACATATGTTTAACAAACTTTATTATTTTTAGTCGGAAAAATACAGTCCGAACTCTCTCTGGACCAAGTATTCCACCCTAAGGTCTACGTTGATGGTCTATGAAAATATAGACATTTCGCAATACCATCGTCTCATATCTTTTTAAAAGTTAAGTCGAAAGGATACGTCCCGAAGAAGTCTAAAGTTTTGGAAGGAGAACAAATATTAAAATTTATTAAGAAGGCTCCTGATGATATCTACTTGGTACACAAAGTCATATTGGTAATGGATGTTTTTGGAGGTTTAAGACGAGATGAGGAACAGTCTTGGTTATAAAGGTACCAGAAACTAAAACTTCAACTTCAAAAATCATTAGAGAAGATTAAGGCGCTTTAAATTTAATAAAAAAGTACACAACATTAAGACCTGGAATAAAGGAGCGAAGATTCTTTCTTACCTATAGAAAGGGTCGATGTACAGTACAACCCATTGGAAAAAATACCATAGGAAGCGTCCCAACATTGATCGCAAAATTTTTAAAACTGGATAATGCAGAAGCTTACACCGGCCACTGTTTGCGTCGCACATCGTCAACTTTACTTGTTGAGGCAGGTGCTTCGTTTGAAACGCTAAAACAACATGGGAAATGGAAAAGCTCTTCAGTAGCTGAAGGATATATAGAAGAAAGTATTTCATCCAAAAACAAAGTAGCCAAAATGATTGCCAATTCAGTTAATTCCGAGGTTAATTCCGTATCGACTATTGAAAATTCTTTAATGGACTGTTCTTCTATACAAAATAACGTTAGTGCTACCACCGCTGCTACCATCACAAAAAACACCGACCATTCTATAGTGGGATCAACTACATTTTCCGGGACATTTCAAAATTGTAATTTTTATTTTGGAAATAAAGTTTAATTTTTAGTATTGTTTAAAGAAAAAATTATTTTTTGTATAAACTTAATCTTTATTGTGAGAGAAATAAAATTGGATAAGCAATAAAATTTCCATATTAGCGCATTAGGGCATTATAAGCGGGCATTATCATAATGCCCGCTTATAATGCCCTAGGTGTGATAGCAGGTATTATTGCTATCATAACATATTCCGTTTCTAAGGTATTATAGATCAATAATAGATAGGTAAAACATAAAATAAATAATGGGCCCCTAGTTAGGGGCGCCAATATATCTTCGCATAATTACGCCACAGTTGCAGCCAGAAGCGGATTTTTCTTCAACTGCAGCTACAAAGATTACTGCAGTACTATTCTTATAGCTAAATATCTGTTTTAAGCCTATTCTGTTTATTTATATTAAAGCAGTATGTACCAGAAGGGGAGAAGTCCAATCAAATCTGGTTTAGTTTACTACTTTTTAAAATACTTAGATAATTGAAATTAGTAACTATTATAGGATGTTTAAATACCGATTGAATGATCCTAAGGATCAGATAATTTACATGCAAAAGTGTTAATCACATCGGTAACTAGGCCCCACGCTGGGCGCCAACATTTCCCCCTCCCTAATTAAACTACACCTGCAGCTAGAAGAAGATTTTTTTTGAACCACAACTGAAAAGACCACTGACATTATACAGCGTTCCCCACAATAAACTACCCGTTTAAATAGGTTAGTGTAAAATTGTTAAAACTTAATAAAACTAACATTTTATTACACTTAATTACAATCTACTCTTGGGAATGTACTGTAACATACGACTTATTCTAACTTTTTTAAAAATTACGTCTTTTAAGTAAGTGACATCAATTTTAATGCACTTTTTAAGATTTGACAAGAAATGATTCATGACACAATAAAATAAAACCTCATCTATTCGTCGGACTTCTTTAGTAATTCAGACTTTAAGTTCTTGGATGTTTTCTGGACAAGTTGCAAAACCTTTGCCTTTAAATAGCCCTACTGAAAAACAGTATAGTGCTGTTAATTCCAGGGACCTCTTAGGCCAATTTAACTCGGGCCGATAAACACTTTGAAAACTCTTTAGAGTTTCTAGTGGTATGTACTCTTGCTCCATCTTTTTCTTCTATTAGGCTACTTCTGAAGTAAGTTTCCTCGCAAAAAACTGAATAATCCAAGAGGATTAAAACTAATAATTAAATTATATGTTCAAACCTAATGATATTTTTTAAGAAAAATAACCTTTTACGAAAATCAATTTTATCCCAATTTTGTGACAGGCGCCTACTAGATTAATAATATGTTTACAAAGGACATAAAAGATAATGATATAAAAAAACGTAACGACTTATCTCTTATAAAATTTTTTAATATAAAAAGGTAGTCTATTATGGAAAAACCTGTACTATTCTCATAGTCAAACATCCATATTAACTCCATTTTTTTCAATTTTTTTAAAGCAGTTTATACAAGGTGTTCAAAAGTCTAGGCAGATTGATTTAGTTTACTACTTCCGAAAATACACGGATAATTAAAATTCGTAACTATTTAGGCTACTTACACCCCACTCCTGCTTCTAAAAATAGGATAATTTCCATGCAAAAACCTTGATTGGTTTCCATTAATCATAACTGTAACAAGGCCCCACGTTGGGCGCCAATTTATCTTCACATTATTAAACCCCAAGCTACAGCTGAGGAGGAGATTTTCTTAAACCACAGCTACAAAGATCACTGCTATAACAATATTCTCCTAGCTCTAAACATCTATACTAAGCTTATTCTGTTTGATTCCAATTAGGTTCGGTTTAGGTAACTACTTCCCAAAAACACTTAAAATTGAAATACGTCACTATTTAAGAGCTATTTACACAGCGCGTGTATGATTCTAAGGACCTGATAATTTCCAAGCGAAAAAAAATAATTTATTTTGTTGTTTTGCTATTGTTTACAATCAATAAAGCAGCAATTTTTTAAAAATTAATCTACCGTCACCATTTCGTCAAAAAATCAATATTCTTCAATAATATTGATTTTGTTTTATTTCAAGTTAAATAAAGCATTTAGAAAATTTTAGCAGAAAATTTAAAGATGGACGGCTTTTTAAATGAAAATGAAAAATGCCAGACTTTGGGCTGTTATGTATAACTCAATATGCACTTTAAAAATATTCTTAAAAATACTTTGGTTTTGAATCACCCCATTGATAATGCCTTTAAGAAACTGTATATATTTTTTTATATAAGAGAGCACTACAAAAAATATCAATCGACGACTTCTGGCATTGCTTCTAGCATTAAAAAAATATTTGAATTGATTTATTAAATTTATTCCAAGTTATATATTAAATATTATATTTCTTAACTCTAACCAAAATTGAATCTATAAACTGAAAGAACTTTAAGCTACAGGACATATTTACTTAATTTTTGCTAAGTAAATTTCTAGCCAGAGTGTTTACAGACGGGTCCATGGGTGTACCAGCAAAACCGATGAAAATGAGAAACCATATTTTTTGCAATTTTAAGACTTTAAAACCTAACTAAATTAAAAATACATAAAACCGGTTTTTTCTTACGCTTACCATACTTCCCACATGTCAAGAAGTAAAAGGTAATAAAATTAAAAAAGCACATAATTGTTAAATTTTTTCTCTGAAATTACTAAACATTTTAATTTTAACAAAGTAAGGTAAACGAAATAAAAACTAATTATTAGTCCTATGACAGTAAAAATTCCATAAAGATCATTAAAAACTATGTACTTGCATTTATTTTCACGCTGGTGAGTGAAATGAAGACGTTAGGAAAGGGTTAGTCAGTATGTAAATGACAATTTAAAAAAATTAATTTAAATTTAATTTTTTTTCTTTTTATACCAAATTTACCAATTTTGTTACTTCATAAAGATTCGTTTCTTTAATATTTAAATTCACTTTTTAAATTTATTTAAAAAAATAACATTAACAGTTCCTTTAAATATTTGAACCTCTCTTCAATTTGCTTGCAAGGGCGTAAAAAAGCACTTTAACGACCGCTGCTAAAAGTTGTTGCCCGCAACAAACGCGAAAAACCGTTCGAACAACTATTATATGTCTAATCTAAAAACTTCCCTTTGATCCTGTACCTGAAAAGTTATTATTCAAGGTCAAATGTAACAAAACGGGTTTTTCTCGTTTTTAGGCAAAATAGTAAGTTTTATCAAAAAATTAGATAAAAAAAATTAATACATAAAATTATCTATAAAAAATATTTTAATACTTTTTTTTCTAAGAGCCACCATTTTTAAGATATAATGGATTAAACAGTTAAAAAAGTTGTATATTTTAACTGTTATAGACAAGTGCAGAAGTTCGGGCCAAAAACATCCCCTAAGGGCTTGTTCTAGATATAATTCACTACGTCGTCCTAAATTTTTGTGCGATGTGGAGTTTCAAAATTACAAACTTTTAAAACGCAAAACTACCGATTATTGCACGCAAATAATGTTTTTGAGCTACTTGCTTTTAGAGAATACATCAACAGAAAAAATGAGCTATAGCGAGAGTAAATCGACTAAAAATCGAAATTTTGGCGGCCATTTAAAAAGGGTCATTTTACTAATTTTTTTATTTTTTTAAACTACGTTCTAAATAACAGTTAAATGGTCAAGGGAGTCGAAATATTTTTTTGTATGTACTAGAGAATGTCATAAATAAATCCTAGCATGAATAATTTAATTCTTCTTAAAGTTTAAAGAATCAAATTTTCGAAAATAGGCTAAATAGTGAATTTTAGCCTTTAAATAGTCATTCCCCGTGACCTATGGCACATAGAGGATTAAAATTTAGTAGGTATTTGAAAATCTTTTCTAATGTTCCTCAAGATTTCTGAGTTTAAAAAAATCGATTGACCCTTACCGAAAAATTCTTTGAAATGTATGTATATATATATATATATATATATATATATATATATATATATATATATATATATATATATATATATATATATATATATATATATATATATATATATATATAAATTATATATATATATATCCATGTTTTAACTGAAAAAACGTTTCCCCACAGACTAAAAAGCCCTAACCTGCGGTTCTAACACAAAATTGCACAGGAACTTGCCTTATTAACTTTTTTCCACCATGAAACATAAAAACGTAAGAGACAAATAATGTTATTAGAAAGAAATTATGAATGAACAATCGAGCGTAAAAACGAAAACATAAAAATCCTTTTATGTATGTTTTAATTTTTGTTTTTATTGCTGGAGTTAATTTCTTAATTTTGTCTTTTACTCAGCGTATTGTGCACACCTGTTTTCTGGAGTTTAGGTGATTTAAAACCGCAGATGCGGTCATTTTCGAACGACGAACCGTTATTATCATTATTGCAACAATTTTCAGGGTGGTCGTGGCATCAATTTAAAAAACTACTAGACAGGGTAATTTAATTCTTCACTTTCCTAAAAATTTAAGAGTACAGGGTTATTCCAGGAGGCCAAGGACCATATTTGGGGGTTCTCTTGTATTAAAAACACGTAAAACAGCCATCTTTTGTATAAATCAATAAAGATACGACATAAAATTAAAATGGAACACATTATCTATTAGTTCGTTTTTAAAAAGTCTTATTTTTTACACGTTTTAATAAAAAGAAATACGTATTTACTTTCAGTAACAACAGAATTTATTTAATTTGTACAGGGTTTCCCATAATAGACAACCCATTTTGATATTGAAATTAAGTCTATATGAGACAAGTCAGTACGTTTTTTTAATAATATTATCTTCTATGACCTTTGAGCTTTAAATCAACATATTTTTAATCGAGTAGGCACCTATCAGAAGTTAGGAAAAATTGATTTTAGTAAAGGGTCATTTTTCTAGTAAAGCATCATTGGTTTAATACATAATTTTATGTTTAGTTTTAATTGTCATGGATTATTCAGTTCAACAACGAGTAACTTAACAGAAGAAGATAAAGCGACAGTACATACCGCTAAAAACTCTAAAAGAGTTCTGCGAGAAGTGTTTAATGGCCGACTTATTTCTCTATTTGGGGCTTTAAATTGGCTTTTAAGGTCCCTGGACTTAACTGCACTAGACTTTTTTCTGTAGGGCTATTTAAAGTCAAAGGTTTTTGCTACTCGTCCAGAAAACATCCAAGATCTTAAAGCCCGAATTGCTGAAGAAGCCCGCTGAATAGATCAGGTTTTCCTTTATTATGTCATGAATCATTTGTTGTTAAATCTTAAAAAGTGCATTAAGGTTAATGGCACTTATTTAAAAATTAGGATAAGTCGTATGTTGTAGTAAATCCAAAAGAGTAGATTGTAATTAAGTATTATAAAATTTTAGTTTTATTAAGTTTTAACAATTTAACTGAGAAATTAACATGGGTAGTCTATTATGGGGAACCCTATGTATTAAAAAAATCGATGTTCTTTAACTTCAAAATAAAACCAAATTTATGTTACTTTAAAAATTTACATGCAGACAAAAGCTCAGTTAAAAATTTGGTTAGTAAAGCTTATTAGATTATTAGATTATTTGAGCGGAGATGGCGAAAAATGTACCTTGTCCAAGCCCGTCTTCTTAACTAGACTCCAGAGTCTCGACACTGGCCACTCCATATAACTTGCCGGTTTTGGATTCTCCTCCCCAAGCCTAGTAAACCTAAGCCTGCACAGTGCTTCGCAATGGCACCACACATGTAAGGCTGTTTCTTCAGCCTCCTGGCAGAACCTACACAGGCTATCCTCCACCAGGTTTATTCTTTCCAGGTGCTTGTTGAGTTTACAATGTCCTGTTAGTTGACCTACCGTTATCCTTACGACCTTACGGCTGTGGCTCAGTAGGTCCGATGTAAACTTGGCCGAGCAGGTCTTAATGAACTGCTTTGCCTGTCGTTGTCCCGGTGTTTGTACCCACCAGCTTTGAAACTGTCTGTCTACCCAACTCTTAATAGATGCTTTGAAGAGACCTGCTGAGATACCGCAGAATGGCTCCGGGCCTATCATTTCCGCGGCTGATACTCTTTTGGCTAGGTTATCGGTCTCTTCGTTGCCTGGATGGCCCTCGTGACCTGGTACCCAGGCTACCGTAAGTTTGTTTGCCAAGCCGACTTTTTCCAGGGCCTGTATACAGTCCCCGACTAGTTTGGAATTAACTTTTGGGGAACTGATGGCCTTCAGGGCCGCTTGGCTATCTGAGTAAATAACGATATTTTTTCCTTTACTCCCTTTTTCTTTAATCCTCACGGCGCAATGCACTATTGCTGCGATTTCCGCTTGGAAAACCGTGGCGTGCTGACCGAGACTTAAGATTATCTTTTCTCTAGGCTTATCTCCATAGATGCCAGCTCCTACACCCTTGTTGGTCTTGGAGCCATCTGTATACCAGATATGATCGGCTTTGATTGGAGGGCCTCCCTTCCAGTCCTCCCTATCTGGTATGACAATACGAAAGTGTCTATTGAAGATGAAACGAGGGGTTATCCTGTCTGAGGGCATCTCAAACAATGAGCTGACCTCTTGGTCCTCCTCTATTAGTAAAGCTATTAAACTACAAGGTATATTTTTCTTTGGCTCTAACCAACCCTTAATTTTTTAAAAAATGCTTTAAATTTAAAATTGAAATACTTATTATTATATATTTGACAAAATATCTTTGCATTCTCAGTTCAGACGTACGTAAAACAGTTTTATGATTTGAAATTTTACTTCACAAAATATTTCATTTTAATCAACACTGTTCGCTAGACTTTGATAGATTTTTTTTATCTTGGAACTTTTCAAAAAGGCTAAGGCCTAAATACCAATGTACCGTGGGTGTCTAAGTGTGGTAAGAGGGAGTTTATTCACACATGACTTAAATATTTAAAGATTTGGAGGAGAAGGGGAAACTTCTGCGGGAAGCGTCTGAAAACTACAGGGATAAAGAAATGAAGAAAGTAGGTAGTTCGGTTCCTCGTAAATTAAACTGTAAAAGAATGCATAAAACTCTCACCACGTGATGCATAAAACTCTCACCACGTGTGCACTTGCAGAGCAGGAATTATACTAGTCAACTTCTCGGAGCAGAAGCTATCGGTGGGCAAGTGATGGAAGCTTTTCTGTAAGTGTGGAATCATTAATGAGACGAACAGTTCTTCTTTAAATGAAATTGAGAATGCTAAAAGTTATAGGAGATGCCATTCCCCAGACAGAGAGCAGTACTCTAAAGTGGGTTTGATTTACAGAGTATACAGACTAGAAGAACAGAAATACTTGCTAACTTGAAAGAGGAATCCAAGTCTTTCTGAAGCTGCTAAGGCAATGAATGTAATGTATTTAATGGATAAGTTTATTCTCAAAAGTAACGCTAAGATTAAAGGACCATTTGATCTGAAAAACTTGGCAACTCATATATAATGAAGCAGCATTGACATACTTTTTTCATGACAGCGAATAAGAAACATATTATTTTTTGTGTTAAGTATTTTCAGTATTTATTATAACATTATGATATTTTTTAATCTAATTGCATGGCATGATATTTGCAGTCGATGTACATACAAAATTTTAATTTGTTGTTTGCTTCTACTGCCCACTGAAATCTCTACTAACTCTATCTTGCTAACTTATGATCTTCCAAAACCTCCTGTATTTTTGCTACTGTTTCTGGTAATGATGCACTTTTTGGACTTATTTGATGGTCTTTAAGACTTATGTTTCAGGTTGGCAATTCATCTTACTAATGTTCTAACTGAAGGTGATGAGTCCTTATACACTTTAAACAAGCATTTTATTACTGCTTTATACAGTCAAAGCTGCGGATTAAAAAAATGCGACCCAAATCCTCTATTCGCGGCTGAAGATTTCTTTATACGCGGATCTAATCGGTACATCGGTACATACATATTGATAAAAATGATTCCAATATGTAGGTATCCAACCGAATATCCTTTGTAAACGCATCTTCAAATGGACGAATAGCCGAAATTGCAAATGGAATAGGACGAGATGGGTTCGAACAGATAGAATCAAGTGACATTCAGAAGTTGCTTGAATCGCAAGATGAATTCACAGCCCATTGAAGAAGACGCTTTAACAAGCACGAAAAACGTTACATTTAATTTGAAAAATCTTAGTGAATGTTTAAGACTAGCAAATAAGCTTTGTAATTTCTTTATGAAGATTGATTTTTGTATGAAACAAAGTCTTATTTTTTAGAGGCAAATTGCTAATGCCACTGCTAAATATTACTCTGAATTGAAGGAGCTTTTAAAACTGCCAAGCAAGAAAAAAATACAAAATTCCTTAAGCCATTGCCTAAGATAATAATTAGTCAATATGGTCAAAAACTTTAAATAAATTCATTTTTTAAATACTTGTTTTTTATTTTGTCACCTAGGAAGGTTTCCCCTATAATCTCATATAAATACCCATTCCATATTTACGGTTTTTGTATTCGTGGCATATTTACAAAATATTTGACATATTTATATGAAATTTTACAGTGTTCATTATATTACTTGAAAAAATAGTACCATCTTTTATCGGTCGACAAAACTTATAGAATAACCAGTTATCTTTACCAACGTAAAAAGAAACAAAATGATCGTTTCCCAAAAATTTAAAGGGTTTTTATAGCATCTAATATATAAAACGTATCCTAGATATCAGACTTTCTGGCCCCTCTCTATTTAAATTATAAATAAGTTTTGAATTTCCAACCCCTCGCTAGCTCTTCACAGTCGTTCTCGCGATATCAGACTTTATTTCCTTTTTCAGCTTTTATTTCCACGTTTTTAAAGCGAGTTCGTTGATAAAGAGTATACTTTTGTCTTACGAGACTTTTTTATTTTTAAATTTAAAACAATGTGTTTATATAGATATTTATTTCATAGGTTCATAAAGCACCGTTTTATTGGCAAGCTTTTTTTATGGCCAGGCCAGCTAGCAAGCGACCAATTAAGTCATGTTTATGTCCGTAAATAGATATAAAATTTTATGTACGATTACATTATAAATGGATTCCTAATAACTTTTGAGGTTTTGTTCTGTTACATTCTAAAACCTCTGTATACTAGAGATGCTGTTATTGGTGGCAGAGAATATTATCAATAATACTTCAATGAAAACATTTAATGAATGTGTGGGTATGACCACATATAAAAAAAATCAAAAAGTGTTAACAAAATATTTATTTTATTTTACTTGTATATAAAAGACCACTTTACTGTCCCTTAACTGTATAATAAACGACTGTTTATAATATAAACGTATATAAAATTATTTTAAGCAGTATTTTAAAAATATATGCAATTTTAAGATTTGTATATTCTGTAAACATTAGAAAGACCACCGCTAATATTTTTTTAAAATAATTTTTGTAAATTTAAATGCAAATGTCCCTAAAAAATACACAATAAACAAAAACGATGGCCCATCATCTAAAACACACAAAACTCCAACAATTAAATATGAAATTGCATTGCCACAAGCAAAAACACGTTCCGCTACGGCCTTAAAAAACAATCTATTTTCCCTTTAAAATAAATAAATATTCTCTTTTAAATAAACACCGAAAACAGAAAGGCCGATGAATATAAATTTAAATATAAATTTAAATAAAATATAATTTTACATTTATATTCATCGATCAATACGATTTTATCCAGGCGCAGTTCCACGATTGCTATTTGCCTAATTCCAAATTATATATCCCCGATTTTTCAAAACGCAGTGCCATCAATAGTCCACAATAAATTCAAAGGGCGTGGCCCGAGCAATAAATTGCATATTTATAAAAATACAATTTCTAAATTGCAACCATTCCATTGGCTGGAATCGACCCCCACTATTTCGGACACGTCACGCGAACGGTGTTATATACAGTCGGCCATTTTGGATTCGGGCTTTACATAGGCCTCTGGACGCTGGCGAGGCGATAGTCATTTGTTTTAATATATCGAATTGCAATGGTTTTTTCGAGATTTTTCGTTTATTTGATTGGTTTCGATGGTATGCGCATGCCTGTAAATTATTGGGTGTGTGCAAATGTTATTTTGGAAGTTTTTTAAATGATTTTAAATATGGGGTTAAAAAAATAAGTGAGTCTGATAATGTTGAAAAAAAAATCTGGATTCAATTAAACTTTTAAAGCATGGGTTGTGAAAGACTGTTACCTCAGGGTAAAAAATACTAGATATTTAGTTAGGATTACTGTTTTTTTTTAATTTCAAACGTAATAAAGTTTCTGATAGATATGCGTCTAAAATATACCATTAATTTAAAACTAATATAGTACGTTTGTCTCTTCACAAACGTTAAGATTACCTTTTTATTTTTGGGTTATATGTCTGCTATTTTAATGTTATATTTTGTATTTTCTAAAATAGAAGTCTACAGAGCTTTCAAAATTTATTTTTTTTAATAAATTAATAAAGCTTACAAACCAAAAATAGTACTTATTTTAAATTGTTTTATATATAGCTTTTTTTTGTTTTGGTTGGCTTTGCACAAGAATGCCTACAGAAATTTGTATTTTTGTTCTTAAAAATTGTTTGGTTTATCCGAGGAAATCCTTATCTATTCATATTTAATAAAAAACAAAATTATTTATAAATATATTACCGAAAAACTAAAATAAAAAGAAGACACTAAACAATAATCTTCTAATCTAGAATCTACTACCCTTTTCAAGTTTTTGTCTGTCTGTGGTATTCTGAAGAAAATTAGACATTGTTTTATTAAGCTTATGATGATTGTTACGCTGGTTAAGAGAAGCAAGAAAGAAAAACACACCTGTGAATAGGTAAGAATATAGTTAGATAAAATAGGACAGATTTAAAAAAAGCGCGAGAAAGCTCATAATATATAAAAGACCGAGAGCCAAATTGATTATACCACCATGTTTTTGGCTATTATCATTACCGAAGAATACTAGACTGCTAATTTCTTCGAGGAATCCCAAAGATTTGCTTGACATATCTAAGGCTTTTACCAGATCTCTCCACTCCTTAAAAAAACATTCTTTCACAAAAACTTTGTACTTGGCTTCCAGTTTTCTTTCTTATCGACGTACGTCGGTTATTGTAAATGGTCACTCGTCTACTAAGTTAATGCAGGGGTATCCAAGGGGTTCAGTACTAATACCAACTCTATTTATTCTTAACATCAACAATCTCTTTTTAACTTTCAATCATATCTATAGTTTTGCCGAGGAAAGAGTGTCTTATTTTATTATTTAGCGAGTCTCTAAGTCTGATTTAAAAAAAATTGTAGGAAAATGTAGAAATCACTTTCACCGGACTTTACATTATTATAAAATTAAGCAATCAAAAGTATTTTCTTTAGCGGACATATTGAGTATAAGTGGACTTTTTTCGCAGTCCCCAGGATATGATTTTAATTGGCTTAAACGGATTGTATCCTTAGCCTCGAAAAAGCTCAGATTATTTCTCTCTCGTAAGTATTTCTCTCCTTCTATTCATTATACTTGTATGTATCTCAAATCAGACCCTGTTTGGTTTCCATGTCTGAGCAATGGTATCTTTCACAGCTTTTGGCATTTTTCATTTCGTTCTTCTTATTATTACAACAAAATTTCCTTTTCTTGCCAACCACGAGCTTTAGAAGACCTGTCGCTTATTTATAGATTCTTTTATGGCAGTTACTTTCAGGTATAAACCAATATGATTCTTCTGTTTTTAGCAGCTCGCACTACAGCAACCCGAGTACCAACCTTATACATGCATTTATAATCCATCAGGAATGACTTCGAATTTTCAACTTGTTCGTTCCTTTATCCCTGAAGTATCTAAACCTTGGAGTCTGCAGTCTGCAGATGTCTTTCCTTACCATCCAAACCTCCATATCTATAAGTCTCGTGTTATAAAACTACCTTTAACTCCACTCAAGAGACCCACGGAATGTTAGTACTTAGGTTTTAAGCCTTTGTGAACTATTCTAAGATAGAAAGGCGCACTTTAGTTGTTATTTTCTTAAAAGGGTCACCTATTGGATAGTTGTATGCTATTGATCAGGTGATACTTGCCAAAATCTAACTAGTTCTTAACCATTTAAGCTCTTACTACTTAATCTGTCTTTCACTACCTTCTATTCTGAATATACTGAAATTCAGATATTTTCTATGCTGTTGTTCCAGACGGTAGTATTACGTTATTACGAAGGTTACGCAGGCATTTTATTGTAATTTTGGATTTAATCCTGCTCAACTCTGGGAAATTGCTATATTTGCCTATGATAGCCTCTTTTTACGTTCTTTTTATTAGTACAGTACAGATTTCTGCCTTGTATACTTTTGAAATAGAGCTGTAATTCGCTCCAGGCCTTATTTTAAACATAACAGTTTTTACTCTCTTAACTGTCTACCGATAAAGCAAACCAGACTCTGGAAAGAGCTAAAGGAAATTTTTCAGCCCATATGTCAGAATCACAATTGTCTTGTTTGCATTATTAAAGCTCAAACGTCGTAAAACGAAATAAAGCACTTAAAGCACTGTGGATGGAAGTGGATTTTCAAAAAAAAAATAAAAATTATATTCCGCAAAATTATCCAAAGTTGGTTATAAAAAATCCAACATATAAATGGCGATAGGAGAGTCGTTAAAATAATTTGGGGTCATCTGTTTATTATAGAGAAGCTATTAATGAAGCTCCTGGGTCTAATAAGGAGGACAAAATTGAATACTGATAATTTATGCATTTCAAATTTCGAGATAAATCTGTCAAGGTTGGCATAGTAAGGAAAGCAGGACGATGATATATACCAGGTGTTCAGTTATGAAGGTCGCAATCCATATTATGCGATTGCTTCGTCCGTTTTTTTTCAAGAAAACTTTTATTATAAAATTCGTTGAGAATAATTTACTTAAAATTGACCTCAAGATAGCGCACCCTCCAGTGTATATAATAAAATTCATGGAATCTTCCGAAACTGTCGGATTTAGTTAAAATTTTAGAAACGATACCGAAAAGCTTACCACATTTCACATTAATTTTTTTTTTTTTCTGCTACGTCGCCTAATGGTGGTGAGGAAAACATACCAATTATAGAAGCTAACCAATTATTTAAGGTTTATATTGCCATGTCTTCCTTAATTTTCTCCGCTAAACAAGATTAATTTTGTTTAGCTTTCCACCACCATTATGCGACGTAGCAGAAAAAACCTTTAATAAAATTGCTGTGAAATTAGGTAGCCTTTAGAAAACGTTTGTAAAATTATAACAAAATTTGAAAATTTTGGAATTTTTCAGAAATTGTAATATATACGCTAAAAGGTGTGCCATCTTGTGACCATTATTCGATAGTGACACTATTTTCATTTCCCTCTAGAGTTAAAGATAATTCCTCGGTTGAATCACGGGTTTCTAAGATTTTTTTAATGTTTAGAATAATGGGTTTTGTTCTTGTCTCTTAAGCAAATATAAGAATAAAGTATCGATATAACGTAAAAAGAGAAATAATTGGTGATATTGTTAATAATATAAGACTCATAATTTAGTTATGTATTAAGTCATTATCATCTAACCTTTGCTGGTATTTAATAAAAGTTTTTTAACAATAAAATCAATTTTAATAAAACTAGAGCTAGCACAATACTGCCTGATCATTTAGCCGAGAAACAGGTTCATGTTTGTTGGATCCCACATAATCTGCCAAAATCCATGTTATTTGGTGCAAAGCAATGATTAAGAAATATAATGGCGATGCTTCAAAAGACGTATAATAGATTGTAACAGGTAAATATTTGTGGATCTATGCGTATGGGCAGAGAACAAAATAGTTATGAGGCAACAGCGTTTTTGAAGGAATCTTACACAATCAAACTAAGCACCCTCGAATCAATACTTCCCAAAAGAATTTTAGCCAGATGTTGGACAATCCCATAAAAAACACACTACATGACTTCTTTTTGTTTCTGAACGTCAAGAATAAATTGAGTAGACAACGACTTTCGTCAGCAGAAGAAGCCACTGATGCATTCATAAACCATGTTTTTGAGGTGTCTCAAACGGATTGAAAAAAAATGTTTTGCTAAGTGGTTAAAGCGTCTGCAAAAGTAGGTAAAACCACAGCACGAGGGCAAACCAGGGAATGGATCCGAAACAAACGAGGAATACTGGCGGAACCTCAGTACAGTTAGACATGAAAAAAGCTTTATAAGGAGCCCATCCAAAAGAACGAAGGAAGAACTACCCAGACAAAGTCGGAAAAGACTTCGCATAAAAGTAGGGTTGCTAACAGGGCACGATAACCTTAAAGGACACCTACACAAGATAGGCTCATACAATGGGGACCCAAGTTGCCGAATGTGCGACGAGGGGGAAGAAACAGCCTACCATATCCTGGACGAGTTTGAAGCATTGAATCACAAAAGACAAACATTATTTGAGCAACCGAAAATGAGCTAACAGGAATATATTAACCAAACAGTCTTGGGGTTATACAAACTTGTAGAAGGAACAAAACTTATGGGAGGATTGGTATAAAGATTAGGCACAAAAAGCCCAAGAGGCTGCGCTGCCTCCGGTAGTGAATCAAGACGGCTACCAAAGAATAAGAAGAAGAAAAAGAAGATGTAAATCATAAAGAAGAATATTTTAAAAAACAACAATGTAATTTTTACTGAAAAATTACTGTTTTTGTCCTATTAGGCTCAAAATATAAATTGTGCCCCTCGTATTTGCTAAAAAACATTTCGATAGCCTTTTTTTCTATAAAAAGCTACTTTTCATATATCTTACTAACATTTAGATGTAAAATGCAAAACTTTTTGACTTTTTAGCTTCTTTATTCGTATCTTATACATCTCTTCTTATTGGACGGCATTTATATAATAATTTTACTTATAAATATTCAACGATTTAAATAACCGGATTAAAACTTTACATTTTTTTAATTTCTGTTTGTCTGAGACTAGCATTTCGTTTTTGTTTATTTTTAAAACAGAATGTGTGATGTTGTGCATGTAAAGCGTTAGATCTAATATCTACACGTATACAAACACAGAACTTACCCAAAAATGCAGTTGTTTACTTCCCAAAAATTTTCTTTCTTGGTCACACGGTATATTGTCACGCCCGAAAGATACTTTCGCGTCTCCCGGTATATAAGTGTACAAGTAGGTAAGTGTCACGATTGGGTAATTGTAAAAGTGTATTTTTGTACAAGTGTTTTTTTACAATTAATGTAATAACAAGACTTATAATTTAGTGTTTTTCTTTTTTGTACTAACGCGAGAGAAAATTTATGTTTCGATTTTTTTTTGTATTTTTTATATGTTTATTTTTTTTAATAATATACAAAGTTTCTAAGATAGGTTACTTTTAAGGCCGACGCGTAAGGCACATACGTCAAGTTCTTGGAAAAATATTTTTTTAAACAGTTTTTTCTTTTAAAATAACTTTAAATATGTTTTTTTCTTTATTCCTAAAGTGTAACGAATAAAATTCTTCGTTTGATCACAGATTTTTGTTTCTTCGAAAAATCTTTAACGGAAAAATGTTAAAATCTCAATAAATTGTCGAAAACTGTAACTTGAACCAAGTAAAAATTGTCTGGTTTATTGTATTATATGAAAAAACTAGCCCGTTTTTTATTTATATATTGCCCTGTGGTTGTGGTAAAACTCTAACTACGAAATTTAACTGAAGGTGTATATTTAAGCCCTAACAACTTAAAAACTGTATTAATTAGATAAAGTTAAAATATTGAGTCTGCTATGATGTTATGATCTGTTGCCCGAAGCAGCTCTTCAATACGTTAACTTTAACGATAAACGGTAACGATAACGGTAACTTAAAGGTAAAACAATGCTGGTAAGGGGTGAGAAATGTTGTGGAATGTTCGAATGTGTATAAGATACGGAAATACGCCCTTGGTATTCGAAAATAACGGATTCTTAATAACGTATTTTAAAAAAAGTCCTCGATATTTCTATTGTAGTAGTATGTGTAGCTCACTGCGAATAGGCTGGGGGACATTGTATATATGTATATAATTTTTTTGGCCGAGATTTGTAGGATCACTTTCTGTTGTACTGTAGTAAAGTGGTGAATTTCTGAAAAAAAGAAATAAACTGTTAGAAAGGTTTAATTCTATGGTTAAAGTAGGTGTAATTAGCTTTATACTATTATGTTAACGGCTTAAGTTAAAATTCACGAAGATCTTGCCCTTTTTAAGTTGTGTGTTCGTTTACTAACGAAATGTATGTCTGCGCACAAAAATTATTTTGAAAAGGAATAGTGAATTATATATTTATTAAAAAAGAGTTATGCGCAATACCTATAAGAACGAAACCATCATTAAACCTAAAATTAGGATTAAAATTGTTATTAATTTTGTTACAAATTCTAAAATAATTTTATATAATATGCTTTCTTAGCCTACATGTCACCATTTTATTGCAAATTTGACAAACATGTCAATAAAGATAATTTCCAAATACATTATTTTGTATCATATTCCATTTAAACAACTTTATCTAAGGAAAACCAATTTAGTGACTTCTTTTTTTCCCAAATAAAATTTTAGTATTTTCACGTAAAAAAGTTGCTTTTATAGAAACTGTTACAAGTTTAGCTTTATTTTTTTTATATTTCTTGTTTTAACAATATTAAAATTAGTGGTGGTTAGGTTTTGGATTTGTAAACATATTTACTTTGATAACTTTCTGAATTATTATATGTGTCCATGTTATTACAGTGAATGACTAGAGATGACAGAAACTAATGAAAACATTGCTGGAGTTTAATGAAGTTTAATGTTTTTTAGAATTCCTAAGATTTAAAATAGGGTAACTAGTGCTCATGATAGTACTGCAGTTCAAAAACGGCAATTTTCAATACAGCTTAAAGATCGACACACCTATCCTTCTCTCCATTATGAAAAAAACATCAAAATTATGTAAGATATGCAGTAGATTTATAGGCACTTTAACAAAAAAGCGATTAACTAATTTAAAATATTATTTTAAAAGAAAAAGAAGGTCACATTTTTAGATTTTAAAAGGTATTTAATGGTCTATATTTAAAAGCTTTAGGAATGATTGATAAGTGCAAAAAAGTAAGATAAAACCTTTTTATCAAGAGCATTTGTTGAATGCGTTGGTTCTTAATATATACATTTTTATTGGGTATATTTCAGGTTATATGAAACATTAGAACAATATAAAAAATTAAAATAGTATACACAAAATTCATACATTATTAAAAAGCTCAAATGATGTGTAACTTTTACACAACAGAAAAAATCGTATAACATCATTTATTATTAAAAAGTTAAAAAAAATTGGCAACAAAAAATTGAAAACAGGTTAAACCAAACAGGGTTTAAAACTTTATTTAAATTAAGCGTAATTGTTACAAAAAATAAGGCATTTTTCTAAAATATGATTTCCGCGTAAATAACTTATTTAGTATATATACAAATATTTATTTTGTGACCTAAAAAAATAAAATTATCTAGTTTACAGAAATATAGGATCAAATTTAACGATTTACTTATTTTCCTAGTACCTTAGATTCTTATCCCAAATCCTAATTAAAACTAGACCTTATTAAAGAAATTTTAACGGCTAAAGCTTTACTTTTTGTAAAATTAAAATGATTAAATAGTTTTTCTTTACAATAACATGAAAATTTTATCATTGTAATAACACTTTCTTGTGTACAAGTTAGAAGAACAATTCTTACAAAAAATACAAAAATAGACAAAACAAGAACACAACAGTATTTTTTTAATGAATGTAATGAGGTAAAACATTATAATAAGAAAAATAAATAGAACTATGCACGATAAAAAAACATAAAATTAAAAAATTATAATATAATAAATTACCTAATACAAGTTAAATATATATTAATTACATTTTTTAAAATTCATTTACAAAACTAAAATAAGTGAGAGAAAAGCAAATATATTAAGGTATGATATACCAAGTCCTTAAAAGAACAGTTTTCTAAAAAATACACAAAGAACTTTGTCATACATCTTAAAAATACTTTAAAAAATTTTGAATTGCATTATGAGCATACAAAATTGTAAAAATTAAGAAACCTTGATTTTATATATAAATTTAATAAGTACAAAAAAAATTATAAATTAAAATACAGAACAAACTAAGGCAAAAAATTCTTTGACATAATAAAGCAATAAAAAAAATCTTAAATGGCTGTAAGTGGTAAAAATAGCAGTTACATTTTTAGGGTAGTTATTAAATTTTACGTTGTTCGTAATTTTATTTAAAGACAAGAAACATTAATAAGTCCTGCAGTAAAAGTAGACAAAAAAAAACAGTTTTTAAAAGGATAATATTTACAGATATTTAAAAAGGCATATTAAAAGTATAACTAAAGTAAATTTTAATTGGAAAATATAAAAGCCAAAAGCAAACAAAAATAATTCCTAGTTAGGATACATCAAACCTTTGCATCGTACAATTCCAAAAATAAACAGAACACACACTTAAAGAGTATAGGCTTAAAAAATATGACTTAAGTAGGGTTTAAGTAATGAAAAAACTCACTTTTTTCCGGTTTAAATTTTTTTCATTTAACTGTAGGTATAGACAGGTTAAGGGGAATTTGTGAAAGGGTTCTTTTCGCAGTTAGCTAGATACTGAAATTTTGCACCCCTGAAATTTTGAAAGCTCGCTTTTAGTATATAAGTATAGTATATAACAAAACGGGCTATGCGCGCTGTGTATGGGAGAGGTTAAAACAGCGCTTTGTGCCTCTCTATCGCTGCATCGGCCTGTCTTTCCTATGTCTATCTCCCATAGAGCGGTGTCTCTATATGGGACATTCTACAAAATAGTGATATTTTTTATGTATTTTTATTATGCTAGAACAGAAGTTTTACCCGATGTTGCTTCCTGTGAACATGTCTATTTAATTTTAAATTCTTAAAATACCTTAATTACCTGAGTGAAAGTAAAAAAAAAAGAAAATAATAGGCATGATGACAGCATCCGAAAATTACTAATATTTAGTATTAATCATATAAAATAAAATTTATGGATTATAAAATACTATTATTATAATTTAGATATTGCTATTTACTTCTTACAAGATAAAAATAAAAAATAAGGTAGTCCGCCATAATAAGTGAACCAATTAGGTCATGTCTGTGTAAACGTCATTTTGTATTGTTTGTATTTCAAAAATGTATTCACTGTTTATCTATTTTTATTTTGTGGTGCCCAGCTATCACTTTTCTGGTTTTATGCTACCAGAACCAACATCCCGGAAATCATGAAACAAGGATTAACTAAAGCAAATAGGTCTATTTTGCCAAGGGTTGATTTATTGATGCCTGGAGAGGTTCTTAAGTTTAGACCATTGCAAATACTTCTGGGCAGCAAAATTCATAAATCATTAAACTTTTATGTAATTCAGATCGAAATAATTTGAATTTAAAGGTTATGTTTGTTAAAATGTGTTTTTAATTTATTGTAACCTTAGTTTTACACCTGGCAAAAAGTGATTATGCTCATTACATTATTTGTTTAATTTATGAAGTAAAGTCAAACTTGCAGCAAAGTGATTTTCAGATTTTGGATCAAGCAATGCTGGATTTACTCATTCATTTTTGTTACGTCCTTATTGTTTACTGTTTGTAGAGACAGCTAAATGTTTCAGCGGAAATTAAGGACTTAAAATTAAAATTCTGTTGTTTTTTCACCAAACCTTTATTTTTTAAAAATAAAATATATTTATTGGAAATAGCAGATACTTCTCATGTCTATTGTATAAAGTTGGCAGTTAATGAAAATCCATAGTTACTGATAAACTCTAGTAAACAAAAAAAACATGGATATGAAAAACTGGAATGGAGAATAGAAAAAAAAATTACTGAAAAATCCAAGACTCAACGAAAAAGTGATGCACTGAAATAAAGGCAAGAAAGAAAGAAAGCCACTTAAAAAGTACACTAAGTATAAACGGGAATTTAAAACATTCACTAATTAATATTTTTAACGTCATAATAAAAAAATATAAAATGGTTACAAATAAACTATCAACAATTTTTCATACAACATATTTAAAAAGAACAAATTTTGGCATTAGTTATTGTCTTTAATGTAATTATGGCATTTTTAACATGTTGTATCTACTTTTAATTTATAATTTTTAGCTGAAAATTGACTTCTGGTAGTAGATTTTGACATAAGATTCATAGGGAGTCCTTAAATAAACCTTATTAAGAGCCCCAGGGTATATCTTATCGAGAGCCCTCCAGTATACCTTAATGATTTTAAATGCATTTTACGCGAAAACCGCTAGTCCTATCAATAAAGATAAAGTATTTTTCCATAGAAAGCTCAATCTTAAGAAAATTTTTTAGGAGAAATTTTCACGATAACCAAAACAATTTGTATTTTCCTTGAATACCTATAAGTCATACAATTTATTAGTTAAGGATATTTTGTGCCTATTTTCAAATATCACTGTAAGTTTAAACGACACAAATTCAACCACTGCTTAGAATCCCCCACGTAGAGATAGCAATCAGATCTTCCGTCTCTCTTATTTCAGCTCTATACTCTATCCTCTCTCTATGGGGTGTTAGGGTAGACTCATGGACGCTATGGGGTGGTTTTTGGGGGCGTTTTGGGGGATGGGTTTTTTGGGGTTGGGGGAAAGTGTAATGTGATGGTGGGTCTATGGAATTCGTTGGAAATGTTGGAATTTTTTTATATGTATTGGGTGTAGATTGGGTTGATTAAGAAAAAACATAAAAGTATTTCTTGAAAATGGGAATCTTTAAGGTATTTAAAGGTTTTTATTAGGATTTTTTATGCACTTCAATAAAAGTTGTTGTTGTTGGTTAAAATATGAATTGAAAACAAGACGTCTTAAAGGAAAACTTCAATTACTTCACAATGTAGAAAGTAATTTTACAAAACACAGTTAGTCTAGGATTGATTTTATTATTTTTTGGCTAATAAAATTCTGCTGAAACTTACGACTTTAAAGAGGTGTGGAGTAAACGATTGTAAACGTATCGACCCCACTTATACAATTGGTTGTAGTTAGAGTGTAGATACAGTGATTTAATAACGAATGTCAAACAAAATTATAATTTAAAATACATTAACATCAGAAATCCAAATTGTACCAAATAGGATTTGAAAATTTCTTACACATGCAACAAAAGTAAACCAAAATAAATGTCCGTTGGATAGTATAGTAAGTTAGTAAGAAAACATTTATATCAACTTAGTAACAAATACTTTACTTGTAAATAAATGTGATGTACAACAATGTTCACATTTTTTCTTTTACTAAATTATTACAGCCTTCTCTATTAAGTTTTATTACAAAAACTTTTTTAGAATTCTAAATTAGCGACTACAGATCAGCTATATTCCAACTTTGTACAATGTTGGTCCTTTTTTATTTAATTTTAAATAAATAAAAAAATAAATTGTGTTGTCAAAGTTATAGAGAGTTATTTACAAAATATTCTCTGTTTTTATAATTGTTGAGTATATTTTATTATATATATATATAGTATTATATTATATATATATATATATATATATATATATATATATATATATATATATATATATATATATATATATATATATTATATATATATATATATATATATATATATATATTTATTTATTTATTTATATTTTTAACAATAAATAAATTAACCTTTTTTTCTAAAATTTTAATTTAAAACGTTTTCTTTAAAAATAAAAATAAAAACATAGGTTTAAACAAGTCTTTCACATATGGTATTTTTATTTTTTTTGGAATAACCCACGAAATCTTTGTATTAATCATGGTATCAAAGTACCATGGGATCTATTTTTAAGATATTTATTCTATTACCGCTACTTTGTCAGCATTGTTTTGGTTTATTATTGTGTCAGTAAAACTTTTTATTTATGATTTTACACTACGTTGGGTTTATTTTATACTGTTTTTTATTTGTTTTTACAAAAATAATAATACGTATAAAGAATATTCCTGGCTTTTGATTTATCAAATCTTTATTTTTTAGCCTGTCCGTGTTAAAAAAAATATTTTTCTAATAATATTTAAAGTTATTATTGCAACCTTTATACTAATTTAATTAAAACATTTATATCATCAATATATTGTTACCTTGAATGATATGATATAATTTTTTATTGTTACATAATTTAATTAGATATGATCTACTTTTTTAGGACTTATTCTTTTACATACACTTTAATATTTTATTTTTAATACTAGAGAATAAAAATCCGTAATAGATTTATAATTTATATTTTTTTCTATACTAAATCAAAGCACAGTTTAATTTACTTTACATTCTGGTGAAGTGTAAAGCATAATTGCTCTCCTGGGCGACCTTCTTGAGAAATCTACTTAATAAAGATATCTTTTTAAAACCATAAAAAAGTACCACAAAGAAAATCTGCTTGTTTATAATTAGTGCAACAAGTCCAGGATAAAGGTAATAAGTAACAAAAAGATAAGTTAGTCGAAAAAGTCCTATATTAGGAATAAAGTTAAGAGATTGCCTAGCTAATGGTTACAAACAATAGGGCAGTGGTAAGTAAAGCGGTTGTATAAATATTTCTTCCCTCAAATCTACTAAATTATAACCGCAAGGTGGTAAGGATTGTGTTAGGTCAACCAATAGTATACTGCACATTAAAAGAATATCTAACATTAATGCGTTAAGCAAAAAATGTTTGTTGGCTCTGTCAAAAAAAGTAAAGACAGTTTGGTACCAATACAAGATAAAAACAAAGTTTGAATAATGAATATACTTCAATACGTCTATCCGGGTTGAAGTAATAACGAACAATAAACCCAATTTATGCAATTATTCAAGATCACACCCACCTTAAAAAAAATTAAAAATTGATGAAATGTAGTATTGGTACCAATTTATTCTAGATACATTTTAAAATTTGGAAACAACATATCAGCATTAAAAACATTAATGCTCTGAGAAATCCCATTGTAAATTGCATACCTAAATGCATGGTTATCTTTGTATAGTAAATTTCATAATTTTCTTTCAAAATAATGCCAGGACGTGAAATTAATGGTTTTGATAGGCCAAGAATTGTTGCTCTGCATGATGCTGGACATTCCAATCATCATATACACAGGATGTTAAACATTCCAAGATCGTCAATTGTGCGAATAGTTCAAAGGTACCAAGAATTTGGGACAGTTAAAAGAAGACCACGTAGTGGTCGACCTCGAATAACACATGAACGGGAGGATCGCTATTTGGTTCAATATGCCCGTAGACATTGAACTGCTTCAGCTCCAGCCCTTAGAGCTCACTTTCAAGGTACATTTCGCCGTACTATATCGTCCTCTACAGTTAGAAGAAGAGTGCATCTGGCAAATCTTCGTGCAAGAAGGCCTTTAAGGGTACCTACACTACTTCTACGACACCGAGCTGCCCGCTTACATTGGGCGCGAGAACATAGGGAATGGCTTTTGCGGCAGTGGCGATGGGTCTTATTTACAGATGAAACCAGAATTGGACTGCAGAGTGATGACAACAGGCAAATAGTCTGGCGAGAGCCAGGTCGTCAAGGGAGACTAAATTTTCCTCGAGAGGTTGCTCCCTATGAAGAAGGGACAGTAATGTTTGGGAAGGAATCATGTTCAATCGCCGAACGCCATTAATTGCTATACCTCAGAATATGACAAGTCGAGTTTATATTGAAAGTGTCATCAGGCCCATTATTTATCCATTACGCAACATTTTGGGCGAAAATTTCATTTTCATGGACGACAACGCCCGGCCACATCGCGAAAGAACGGTTCATGAGGCACTTGAACAAGGACATATCAGCCGACTAGACTGGCCAATGTTTTGTCATTTTTTTTGTAATGAATTTACTAAAGAAATGCAATATTTATTTATTTATTTATTTATTAAATTTCCAGTGCATTAAAAAAAAAATTGATGCTCTAAGAAATCCCATTGTAAATTGCATACCTAAATGCATGGTTATCTTTGTATAGTTGAAGATATTGGAAATATTTGGCTGTCTGCTAGAAAAACCCAAATTTAGGTTAGTATTTTTTTAATTTGTTATAAAAATTAAAAGGGTCTTAATATGTATTTCTTATCACATTCAGAAATACGAAACGGATACCGGTAAATGATCGCTAAAAAATCAAAAAGCACTTGGTCTTTGCCTCATTACTTTTTCGCCTACTTAATTTCCAAGCCATGGTATCGGGATAATTCAACGGGAAAACGCGCGTTAACCGAGGCATAATGTGCGAAAATAATTATTGGACCCGACTGAACCGATCGATCGAACGGCATTAAGTTAGATGAGGCTAACTACTGTCCATGTTGTAATAGGGTGGCCTTTGAGAATAGACAACATATCTTTGATTACTTGAGATAGGTCAGACACCCTATATTGCTGTTTTGGTTAATGAGTTTTTTGTAAAGCCTTGTTAATAGGTATCTTATAATAATTCAAAGGAGCTTTTTTTATGCAAATATTTCCGCTTCTGGGAAGTACCCATTATTAAAAATAATAACGCAACCGTCAATTTATGTTAAGGGAATATGTGGAAATCTAAGTTTTATTCATGTTTGTAAATTGTCAATTAAAATCAGTCTTCTTTTTATTCAAATAAACCAAATAATGCTCAGAAAATTTATTTTTGATCAGATGTGTTCATCTTGCGCAATTTTTTGTTTAATAATTTTTTTGTACAAGATATATCTTCTATTCTATCTATAGTCTTCTTTTTATTCAAATAAACCAAATAATGCTCAGAAAATTTATTTTTGATCAGATGTGTTCATCTTGCGCAATTTTTTGTTTAATATTTTTTTGTACAAGATATATCCAACAGCTTTTTTTACATGCTTAATATTTTGTTTTT
>JAHBCN010003539.1:0-73680 GCA_019359885.1 Listronotus oregonensis | reverse complement strand
TTTTATTTTTTCCAAAATTACTATTATAGTTCTTTTCATTTTTGGGTCTGCGCCAAAATTTAAAGTAAAATGTTGGGCAAAAACTACTTGAGGGGTGACCGGAGGGTGCCCGCTTGGCACGTGGTGTGACCGGGAAGTAAAATCAAATCGGCCCCAAAATTCCCCAAAAAAACATGGGTGGCTTTATTCCAGAACCGGAATTTATCTCAACCAATCGCACGTTATACTCCGGATGAGCCCCCAATTTCCCCAAGTAGATCCTATTTTGGCCGTTTCCCTTTCCCTTTTATATCGATGTTATTTCCCGCTGGGGCGAAAACTCAATCACATACATAGAGTTATTCCTTTTACAAGGAGAACGATATCGGTTTATTGGCGCGAATTTAGCGTAGTTGTGAATGCAAATTCCAATATTGGCGTTGTCATTTTCCACTACTGCCTCGATATCGCGGGGGCAAAAAAAATTTGCTTTTTTGTAACCGAAATTTGTCTGAGGTGATAATAAAGTACCCAAGCGCACTTTTGTGGTGGATGTAACCACTTACAGCATGCACTGGACAGGCTGACAATAAGTGCATTTTTTTGGGTTGCTGTCGACAAGCTCGACAAGCAGTATCGGAATGTTAAAAACTTTAGGTATACCAACGTGTTTATCACCCCATCCGGCATGCTGTAAAACCCTCGGTCTCAGACTTGAGCTCAGCAGATTTAAAAAACCCAAAGATTTGAGATAGATTGAGTTTTTCTATGTTTCGGTAAAATACTCCGTGTTGCGGCCTATTAATGTGATTTCAAAAAGCATCTGCTGTTCTGCTTTTTTGCAGTTCTTACGGCTTTAGACCGCCTTACAAGTGACTGGTCGTCTTTGGATCTATTGCAAATCTGAGACCAAATTTTTTCCGCTGCCGCTCCGCTGCCTTAAATAGAAACGCTCCAACATTAGCTGTTTGGCCTTTGTTGCATCAGCGGATCAGTACTATTGGCAAACATTGAAGACTCAAAACCAGTCGATGTTCCTCTAAATTAAAAGGCCAGACCTCCCCGGTGGCGGGGGTAAATCGGGATGTTGATGAGCGCGGGTGGATGCTACGGTGAAGATGCATCTTTTTCGTGTGCTGACGTCCCGCTCGCGGTTTCCCTCCCTCCACTTAACCACTCCAGAAGGTAAAGCAATACGGCCCGCTGCATGTTGGTAGAAGGGCCTTTTTTATTCCGGATAGTTCGGTTCCCAAATTCTCCGTAAACGTCGCCTGTAATTACCTCTAAGCTCGGTCTTCACAGCTCTAACATCTTAGCCCCGGTTTTTTGGGCGATTCTTATCGATAATTCTCGTTGTTTTGTAGGGGCGAAGTAGCCCTATCGGCAAGCTGGGCAGCTTTAAATCTTTTAACCGGCCCTTTTTAGCTTTTTTGACACTTGTCGAGGCCGAACTCCACCAACATCTCTGATGTATTCGTGAACCACTTTAAGAGACTGTTGTAGGTCTCCTCGCTAGTTGGTACATTTTAGGTCATCCATAAAAACAGATGGGTTCCTTTGCTCACGTCTTCCAGGTGGTCCACAGAAATATCCGCTTTCTTTCGAAGGACACGGCCGGGAAAAACAGCGAAATACAAAATAGAAAGGACTGAGTGAAAACCGAAATACGCCATTTTTAAAACGTTATGGGTTCTAAAAATTTTTTTGTGCTCTAGATGTTAAGAAACCTTGTTTTCCCAAAGTGACTGTCGCTCAAGATCGAATTAGGTTAAGAGGAACCTTAAGATCTTTAAGCAAATGCAACAGTAATTCGTGAGATTTGTGTCAAACGCTTTTTTGTAGTAATCCTGCCATATTGGTTGCGTTTGTATTGGATTGAGTTTTGTAAGCATCTATGATTGGAGTTTTTTTTGCAACCATTTTTCCCTTTTTTTTCCCTCCTCCTGCCCCCACATCAGAAGTATGGGATCAACTGCACTCTTTTAGAATATAAAATTTGGTGATAGTTTAGAAAGTATTGGGGAAAAGTGTCGGTCTATATTTTTTGGGTATTTTAAACCCCCTTTTTTTTATCAATAGGTTGGCCTTCAACAAACCACTCAAAATTGGCTTCCCCCGTTGAGCCAAAATAAAGATTCTGGCTAAATGGGTTTTGTGTACTGGGAAATTTCTTCCACCAGTAGTTGTTGATACCCCCCGGACCAGGTGCAGAATAGTTTCTTCACCATCTGGGACTTTTCACCTCCTCCGGCGTGATTGGCGCACCCATGCTGGTCAAGCCCTTGTCCCCACAATAGGCTCTAAAGTTAGTCAAGCTGGAGTATCTCGTTCTAATGGCTTTGAGACTTCGTAAACATCCTTCCAGAACTGTTCCACGACATTTGCTGATGGCGGATTTTCAATTGTTGGGGAGTTTTGGGAAAGCTAGAAGGCCTAGTTACGAATTTATTTGTGTTCTTTCCCTCTAGCCTTTTTTTTTAAGCTGTTGTTTATAACACCCAAGGATCTTGCGGTCTAGGCAACGCTGTTTGATGATGAGAAGCACACGTTGTTAATTTGGTGTTTTTGGGTAGCTTTAAAGCTTTTTTCCCTGATTTTTCCGTGAAAGGTCTGTTGGATGATATATATTCTAAACATTTTTATCGTGATGCCTCTTGCCGCGTCAAATCTATTTTTTGGGCTATTTGCTGTATTCGGCGTTCGGTCTTTTAAAGGGGGGTGAAAGCTGTCTGGGGTTTTTTGGGAATAAGTTGTTTCGCACCCCATAAACAGGTTTTAAGTGCCAATATATCTGTATGTTTGAAAATCGTCTCGAAGTGCATTGTTCGCTTGTGGATTTTTTGAGGCTTTATGTAGGTCTTGATATTGATGTTTACAAGTCTTTCTGTTAATTCATTATCGGCGCCCCCGGGGCGATCTCGTTTATCATACCCCCGCAGGCTGATCCTGTTCTGGATCCGGTGGTTCCGGTCGGGGGGCCCGTTGTTTTTAGTTCTAACAAACCGAGGGTTAAAAATAATAGTTCCAAACGCCGAAGAGGTTTGGGGGGTTTTCCCCATGGGGACACCCATCCCTAGGGTGGGGTGCGAATTTATGCATCCACGATCGTCCCAAGCCCCGTCCACGGAACGACCGCCAATCGTTTAATGTCCGTCCGGCCCCCAACCGCCCGCACTCCATCCGAACGGGGGGATTGTTGGGAGCTTGCTCATTTGCGTTTCGTGACAATGCGAGATATCCGTGACCCTGCGGGAGTCCCCCCCGAGTCCGGGGTTACCGGGATTACAAGGCTACCGGACCGATTTAAGGCCCCCTCCAGGTTGCTGTTGGTACCCCAACCCCTTCGCTCGCTGGCAGTACCGTCTTGCTTGGATTGTTGGTTGGTAGCACCGGAACAATGTCAAGCATTGCCGGTGGCCAGACATGGAAATTTTTATTATTATTATTATTATTATTAAAATTTAATTTTTCTAATTTGTCTTGAAAACGTTGCTAACGTAAAAAAATTAATTTTTGATTTGTCTTTGTTGACAATAACGCCAAATAATTGCAAATTCTTGTTCGATGGAAAGGATCAAGAAAATTAATTTTCATTTCTCCCCGGGGGAAATCAAAGACTCGCGAAAAACTACTTTTGAATTATTGCCTAGTAAGTCAAAGCAACAATACAAATTTACATAAGATCGTTTCTTAAAAATTTTTGATCAGAAAAAAGTTAGTGGCAAGAAGTGCCAGTGAAGAATGCTTTTTTTTTTTTTTTTTTTTTTTTTTTTTTTTTTTTTTTTTTTTATATATATAATTTAATTTTTGGGACTTTTGGGTTTACATTTATTTTAAAATTAAAAGGTTATTTATAATTTTTCATATTTTTTAATTACAAACGTTTTGGCAAAAGCCTTCATCAGTGTTTATACATCTAAAATTAATATGGCAGTGGTTACCTATAATTATTACGTTTTTTTTTTTTGTGTTACATAAATTAACTTTACAAACTTACAATATAAGTTATGTTTTTGGCTTACCCTAAAAGGAAATCTGTCCAATAATGTATGTTTGGGAGGGATAGATACTTAATTGAGTTTCTCTCTCATGTATTTAAGTTAGGGTTATTTGCTTTTTACAGTCTGTTATTAAAGATAATATTTATTAATATTTTTGGGTAGCTATTTTTGATGAGAATATCTTTAGCTTTGTTGATAGCCTTAGGTTGGTATTCCAAGCTGCTCAGTCTTATAGCTCTGTGGGCAAGACCGACAATCACAGATTTTTTTGCGGTATTGGATGTTGTGAAAAATAATTAATATATCGTTTAGACCAGGTTTTTTTTTTGTATACCATTATGTTTTAATATAATTGTTTTTGTTGTGTAACGTCATATCTAGAAAGTTTATTTTACTGTCGTTTTCTAACTCTATGGCAAATTTAAGTTTTTCGTGAAAGGCGTTAAAGCAGTTAAGAATACAGTGTGTCCCAAATTGGTGGGGAATGTATTGGGATCTTGGAAACTACGATAGATAGAAAATCGGTTAAATGGGGAAAGTTTTGGACAATTATGTTAGTAAGCTAATCCCGTTTACTACATGGATTTATCTACTCAGGTTTTTGAGAAATTTTGAAAAAACCTGATACATTCATTTTCGAAAATCGGCCATATTTTTTTTATAAGTGAAATTTTTTTAAATCTGTAAAAACTTCTTTAAAGCAACTTTTTTGTAGAATAAGACCGAGTACTCAATTTTTATTTTCTACGTTTCGGGTTTTTAGAATCATCATCAACTCTATTTTTTCATATGGGCGCCATATTGGATTTTTACGCAGCCAAACAGTGCTTTTTATTCTGATTTCAACAATGTATAACATGTTATAATTTAAGAGTTTATAACCTCATTTATTTCAAAAAACAAATATTTTCTCAGTTGGCCTTGATTCCGGCGAACGTCATTTTTTTTATAAACAATAAACTATTAGTAATTGGCAAAATAGATAAGCTGAACAGATATTTTACAGAAATGAGTTCGCGAACATAGCTATAACGTCTATACCGTGTTACAGCAAAATGTAATGGCGCCCATATAAAAAAGTATACACAAATAGTGCTTTTTATTTTTATTTTAACAATGTTTTATGTTATAGTTTAGAAGTTTATAACCTCATCCACTTCAAAAAACAAATATTCATGAACAAGTCACCTAGCGTCATTATCAAGTTAGCTCGGGTACGTTATTAAAATTTTTTCAACTTTGTAAAATGGCTAATTATTTAAAGAAAAACTTGATATTATGCAACGTTATTTCCAAAGCAATAGAAATGTTAATATAGCTGTGCAAACAAATTTCGACAATTTTCCTGAAAGGCAGCAGCCTAAACTAACATACTTTCGAAAACTGGTTAAAAAGTTAAAAAAAACACGACCTAAGAAGTACGTTGAAGAAAATCGACAACGAGATGCTGCAGTTAACCAACATTTTAAAGAAAATCCAACATCTTCAGCCAGGAATGTTGATGGAGAATTCCACATACCTAAGTCAACCATTCATAGGGTAGTTAGGACTATTTAAAAAAATATCATTAATATGTTGAGAAATATGGACAACATTTTGAATTTTAGGTCGTTATTATAAATCTTTATTTTAGTAGGAATATTAGTTTAGCCACTTTTCATTATGTTTGTTTTCACTTGTTTCAATTAACTTGTTACGTGTAGTTTTGTTGTAACACAGTATTAACGTTATAGCTATGTTCGCGAAACCCATTTCTGTAAAATATTTGTTCAGCTTATCTATTTTGCAAATTACTAATATTTTATTGTTTACAAAAAAAAATGACGTTCGCCGAAATCAAGGCCAACTGAGAAAATATTTGATTTTTGAAATAAATGAGGTTATAAACTCTTAAATTATAACATGTTATACATTACTGAAATCAGAATAAAAAGCACTATTTGGCTGCGTAAAAATCCAATATGGCGTCCATATGATAAAATAAAGTTGATGATGATTCTAAAAACCCAAAACGTAGAAAATAAAAATTGACTACTTGATCATATTCTACAAAAAAGTTGCTTTAAAGAAGTTTTTACAGATTTGAAAAATTTTCACTTATAAAAAAATATGGCCGATTTTCAAAAATGCATGTTTCAGGTTTTTTCTAAATTTCTCAAAAACCTGAATAGATAAAACCATGTAGTAAACGGGATTAGCTTACTAACATAATTGTCCAAAACTTTCCCCATTTAACCGATTTTCTATCTATCGTAGTTTCCAAGATCCCAATACATTCCCCACCAATTTGGGACACACTGTATATATTTATTTATGGGAACTGCTGTTAGGCAATCATCCACATCTCTAAAAAAGAAAGGAAGCCGAAAATCCAGTTTCGCCCTTACTTTTTCTTCGAGGTCCTCCAATACCATCTGAGCTATGACACTAGATATAGAGGAGCCCATTGCACATCCTTCTACTTGTTTATAAAAGTTATTTTTGTACATAAAATATGTAGATTTTAAAGTTAATTTAATATCTTTTAAAATTCATCAATTGGTATGTCTGTGTAATTTTTAATTTCCTTTCACTTTCTCCTAAGCTCAACTGATATGTTTGTACACAGTGAAACCACATCGAGAGATAAAAGAATGTGGTTATTTGGCATATGAATATTGTTTATTTATTTTGCAATCCCAAGAGTCCTTTATGTAGGTGTTACTTTTATTTATGATGTTTTTTAAAATATTTTTAAGAAATTTAAATAGATTACTTAGTGAGGATTGTATACAAGATACAATAGGACGCGTTGGAATACCTTCCTTGTGTAATTTTGGTAACCCGTAGATTTTTGGAGCTTGGGCGTTGTGAATTTTTAGATTTTTTGCATTGTTAAACTACTGTTGAATGATCCTAGCACGTACAAAAAAATAAACAGCGACCCAACTAATATTTTGCAGAAAAAAAAGAACGATCTTTTTAAACACTGGGAAAACAAAAACTACATATCACCAAACAATGCAAAAAACCAA
Organism: Listronotus oregonensis; assembly: GCA_019359885.1. Taxonomy (NCBI): domain Eukaryota; kingdom Metazoa; phylum Arthropoda; class Insecta; order Coleoptera; family Curculionidae; genus Listronotus; species Listronotus oregonensis. The sequence goes on along the minus strand of JAHBCN010003539.1, from coordinate 66,686 downwards.
AAATTCACTATTTATTAAATATCTATCCCTCCCATACGTTCAGGGACTCTTGGAGAGTTTACAAATAACCCTAAAAAAACATGATATTGCCGTCTGTCAAAAAAGCCACAATATTCTCCAAAAAAAGTTCTTTAGCACACTAAAAACTAAAACCCCTAAACACCAAGAAACTTATACTATTTAACAAATTCCATGTAACGACTGTCCTAGTTTTTTATAGTTTATTTTGATTTCTGGGAGTACAAATTAAAAGAAAAATTAGCTTTACTCAGAATAAATATATTTATATATTATCTTTAAAAAATTATATTTTTAGAGATTATTATCGAAGCATTTCCCTATAATAGTAACAAAAAATTGAAAACATAAAGGTTTAATTCTTTTAAAATTGAATTTTTAAGTTATATAAATAATTTTTTATGAAATATATAAAAATAGAAAATATTTTTTAAAAACTTTCAACTTATAAGAATATATTATTTATATATTTTTTTGAAATACATATATATACTTATAAGCGTATTATATTTTTAATAATATATTTCTATTTTTATATAATTTCATAAAAATTATTATTTTATTATAGTATAAAACAATTCAATTTTATAAAGAATTAAACCTTTTATTTTTTCATATTTTTGTTACTATTGCGGGACAGACTAGCTTCCATAATAATCTCTAAAAAAGTATAATTTTAAAAATAATATATAAATATCTTTATTCTGGAGAAAAGCCAAATAATTTTCTTTTAATTTGACTGTCCTAGTGTCTATATTGGCCAAACAACACAATATCTCAAAAATCGATTAAACGGGCATAAATATGACAAGAAAAATAAAACAGCTTTAACTAAACACGAAAATGAAGCAAAGCATACTTTTAATTATCAAGAAACAAACATTTTAAAAACAGAACCAAATCAGAAAAAAAGAATTTCTAGAAATGCTTTTCATTAAAAAACATGAAAACTCTATAAATGATAAAACAGACATTAAAACCCTAAGCCAATATTACTACAACGTTATTAATTAATTTCAGTTTTGTCGTATCATGCAAAATTATTTTTCTCACTCTCCTCACACTTAAATAATATAATAACTTTAAAAAAATATTTTTATATTTAATCATTGCAGCTAAATAAAAACAACAAAAACTATCCTTTATATTTTATAAAACTGTTTTTAACATTAATTACAAATAAAAAAATGTTTTGGATTCTTATGTTGTCATAGGATACGGAACTACTAACTGCCGTTTCAGTATAAATAAATATTTTAATTGTGCATGTCCTGAAGATTTAAAAATGTTTGTAGACGTATGTGTATATAAGTGTTTTAACGTTTTTTATTGTTAATGGACAGATTTTCTTCTAGGGTAGGCCAAAAACACAATTTATATTGTAAATTTGTAAAGTCAATTTATGTAACAAACAAAAAAAAACGTAATAATAATTATAGGTAACCACTGCCATATTAATTTTAGATGTATAAACACTAGATGAAGGCTTTTGCCGAAACGTTTGTAATTAAAATATATGAAAAATTATAAATAACCTTTTAATTTTAAAATAAATGTGAACCAAAAGTCCCAAGAAATTATATAATTATATTATAAGTAACCACTGCCATATTAATTTATTAATTTTAGATGTATAAACATAATAATATTCAAACGTTTTAATTAAAAATATGAAAAATTATAAATAATTTATAATTTTAAACTAAATTGAACCAAAAGTCCAAAATTTAATTAATATATATATATATATATATATATATATATATATATATATATATATATATATATATATATATATATATATATATATATATATATATATATATATATAATATATATATGAAAGTTCTCATAAGCGGACATCGACGGTTCCACCTTTTTTGTCCTCTTAAAGGAGCTGTCCGCTTATAAGCAATACCAACCAAACAAAAACCAAAAAATCAGAAATACGTGTACAATTAACCGAAATGGGTAGTTTTATTTTTATTTATATAGACTTGAAGAACAAAATATGGATGAACGTTACATAGTCCAAAAACTTTATCTAATACTAACACAGAACATAAGGTTAAAAACAAAAGAAAACAATATATGTACATACCCAATAACGTATTACAATATGTGTATGTACCTATAATTACAAAATGAAATGTTTTGACATACCAAAAAACTTAGTTTTTGAAAAAGTCTGAGATTTTTGTCTGTTTCATTTTTCACACTTTTCTTATAAAAGGCAAATGAAATAATGCGAATTAATATTTTTTAAATATTCAAACGCAACAAAATCTGAAAACTTTTTTAGGTTTTTGACAACTTTAAGGGCGTCGGCATAGGAATTTATGGGACCAGAACCTTCTTCATTATTGCTCTCTTGCATAACTAAAATATTTTCTTCTTCATCATCACTCTCTTGCGTAACTAAAATGTCATCTTCCTCATTTTTGCTTTTATTTTTATTTTTTTCATGTTCATCAAACTGTTCCTTAGTTATCAGTATTTGATCGAAATTAATGAAGTCATTATCTTGGCTTTTTGATTGGTCAATTTTATTAATCACATTTATTTATTGCCCTACTAATAAAAAACTTTTATTAGGTGCCATTGTACTGTAACCTCCAACACTATGTATCAGTCTCTAGTATTCTTGAAGGCTAGAAAGCACTGCATTTGCGCCTTAAAGGAAGATTTACATGTGGTATTTTTACAGACGCTGTTCGTAAGGGATTTATTAATTATTTTAGTCCGGATTCGGAGCTTCGTGTCCGCTATTGAGAGAGGTTTGAGTCTGTTGGGGATAACTGTATTGTCCGCGTCCGTCCGACAGAGCGTCCGCTTATAGGAACTGTCTGTAAAAGAAATTATGATATATATATATATATATATATATATATATATATATATATATATATATATATATATATATATATATATATATATATATATATATATATATATATATATATATATATATATATATATATATATATATATATATATATATTTTAAAAGAACCGCAGTTTACTTTCTACTCAAAAGGCGGCATCTTCGCAATTTACCCGTACCCTTATTGGTAATCAATTTATTTCATTGCTCTTTCTCCGCAGTTCACTTTCCACCTTTAAGATAAATCCAGGTTGCTAAATTAACCATTATTTTAATTTAATCATAAATTTATAGCATTGCAAAAAGCATAATGTCACAAAAGCAAATAATTAAGAAATATTTTTTTTAAGTTTAGTTTCGTGGTTGTAAAAATGTTTTTTTTTTATTATTTTAACACAACCGTTAATTCTAAAATCACTTTAACTCCTCAGTAAATGTATTTTGGGCGATCCTATATTAATTTGTAAGTATTCCCAAGGTATATAAAATCATCCATTAATTTTATTACCCTTAATATTGTATGATCTATTAATAAACCATCATAATAAAGGCAACTAAATAAACACAAAACATGAAACTATGTACCTTGTCAGTCACCTAGTAATAATGATATTTTTTAGGTTGGTTGCTCAAAGCTGAAATACATCCCAAAAAAATTTAAAAAAATATATACGTTTTAAAATTTTATAACAAGACTCGGGCTTTAATTGACGAATGATGATCACAGCCCTTAAATGGGTCAATAATAGCCCTTCTTAACGCCCTTGTTTATTGGATAGCTATTAACGGTCCTTATTAAATTTTGTTACCCACATATAGGTAGTTGCGTAAAAAAGGGTAACAGGTTCAATTCATTTTTTAAATAGGAATATTTATTTTAATATCGTTATATAATTTAAATTTATTATTGAAGCTAAAATAAACATTGCCTGATATAAAGTTTTATAATTTCTAGAGCGAATTTGTAAAAATGAATAGCGAAACAATAATAGAAAATGTGCAATCATTCCAGTCAACAACAGATAAACACAGCAAAAAGATAAAAGATATTCAGAAAAAAGAAGTATGTGGTATCTATCGACGCTTTTCATCCTGCTTACTTTCATTTTTTAAAAATCCCAAAGAAATATCCTCATCCAGGGATGATCTTATGGAAATAGAATGTGAACTCTCAGAGAACACTATTATCAATAAATGCTTCAAAAGAAATTCTTGTGTGGAAAAAACAGCTCCGTTAACTTATAATTCTATAAAAAATAGTATTTTAACTAATATGAAAAAATCCTCAGGCAGTTTAAAATTGTTGTATGACATCGCCAATAATAAAATAATAAAGGGCAGTTTAAATGAAGAGTTAAAAACTGCAACGACGAAAGAAATAAATGTTGCATTTTTATGGAGCGCATTTTGTACAAAATGGGAGTTTTTGGATGAATTAATGAAACTTGGAGCTGACATCAAGTAAGTATGGTATTTTTAAAGTATTTGATAAATTGCCTAAAAACTTAATTAATCACTTTTGGAAGAAATGCTAGGTTCCTTTTTGCTCATTTATTCACATAAAATCAATATATACAGGGTGATTTTTGTAGAAGGTATGACGTTATCGATATTTTTTTAATGGTTACCCCCATTTTAATCACGGCTTTTAAAGGAGCCTTTTTTACATTTAATAATAAAGTTTTGAGTATTGATTAAATTTAAAAAAAAAAACGAAAATGAGCACTTAAAATTTTAAAATACTAATTTTAATTGCCATAATAGCTATTATGTATCAAGGGCGTTTCTGGGACTATAATGCCCTGAAGGGCATTATAGTCCAGTAAAGTCCGTGGTGCATACAATGCTTTATGTTTTACCCAAAAAAGAGTTTTTCAATGACTAATTACATTATTTATTCGCAATATAAAAAATAAGTTGCGCCTGTACCTGTATACGTAAGTAGATAATGACTGGTGTTAAGTTTGACTTTGATGTTTCTGTCAGTTAGTCAGTTGGCATTTTTTATTTAACGATTTGCTCAAAATGGAAGAAATTTCACAAAATATAAGAGAAAAGGCCATAAAAGCGACCGAAAATATTTTGCCAGTTAGATCAAGGCAACAGTATGATCGGGAGTATGGCATATTTGGTATTTGGAAAGATGCGAACGCAATTCTTCAAATAACCGAAAACGTTTTAATGGCATATTTCCAGGAACTGGTAAGATATTGATTTTATTTTAATACATATGTTTAACAAAGTTTATTATTTTTAGTCGGAAAAATACAGTCCGAACTCTCTCTGGACCAAGTATTCCACCCTAAGGTCTACGTTGATGGTCTATGAAAATATAGACATTTCGCAATACCATCGTCTCATATCTTTTTTAAAAGTTAAGTCGAAAGGATACGTCCCGAAGAAGTCTAAAGTTTTGGAAGGAGAACAAATATTAAAATTTATTAAGAAGGCTCCTGATCATATCTACTTGGTACACAAAGTCATATTGGTAATGGGTGTTTTTGGAGGTTTAAGACGAGATGAGTTGGTCAAAATGACCATTGATGACATTGAAGATAGAGGAACAGTCTTGGTTATAAAGGTACCAGAAACTAAAACTTCAACTTCAAAAAGTTTTACTATCATTGAAGAAGATTTAGGCGCTTTAAATTTAATAAAAAAGTACACAACATTAAGACCAGCTGGAATAAAGGAGCGAAGATTCTTTCTTACCTATAGAAAGGGTCGATGTACAGTACAACCCATTGGAAAAAATACCATAGGAAGCGTCCCAACATTGATCGCAAAATTTTTAAAACTGGATAATGCAGAAGCTTACACCGGCCACGTCGCACATCGTCAACTTTACTTGTTGAGGCAGGTGCTTCGTTTGAAACGCTAAAACAACATGGGAAATGGAAAAGCTCTTCAGTAGCTGAAGGATATATAGAAGAAAGTATTTCATCCAAAAACAAAGTAGCCAAAATGATTGCCGATTCAGTTAATTCCGAGGTTAATTCCGTATCGACTATTGAAAATTCTTTAATGGACTGTTCTTCTATACAAAATAGCGTTAGTGCTACCACCGCTGCTACCATCACAAAAAACACAGACCATTCTATAGTGGGGTCAGCTACATTTTCCGGGACATTTCAAAATTTTAATTTTTATTTTGGAAATAAAGTTTAATTTTTAGTATTGTTTAAAGAAAAAATTATTTTTTGTATAAACTTGATCTTTATTGTGAGAGAAATAAAATTGGATAAGCAATACAATTTCCATATTAGCGCATTAGGGCATTATAAGCGGGCATTATCATAATGCCCGCTTATAATGCCCTAGGTGTAATAGCAGGTATTATTGCTATCATAACATATTCCGTTTCTAAGGTATTATAGATCAATAATAGATAGGTAAAACATAAATACTTTAAAAACAACTAAATTAAATGCTTAATGGCATGGTTAATCCTTAACATGGTCAAACAAGTAATGTGATTGGCTACGTTAGAGAATTAAAAAATACTTAACCCTAAGGGTTCATTTAACTTGTTGGTGCAACTGGCCATAAATTAAGTACCGTTGAGCTGTCAGTGGCCAAGGTAATAATAAATAAATATAATAAATTATCTGCCTTTTTAAGGTACATATTACCCCTCAAATATCTCCACACAAAGTAATTCAGAGGCGTCAAATATTGATTTATTGACATGGCCGTTAAAGGAAAAGGTATTATTGTCAGTATTGCAAAAATACATCTTGCAACCTAAAAGCTAGTTTTGGTATAGCCACAAGTGCGCAAACATTCCTTTTAAAGTTTTATAAAATAATAAAAATTCAAATGCAAACAGTAAATTTCCCTTATGATCGTGACAACACCGCCTTAATAAATTAAAATCATTCTTAAAAATTTCTTTAACCGATCTAGAAACAACAAAACAAGGGAAGCCGCCTGTCGCTATGCAACCCTAACACATCGACATGCTTTGTGAGCTTGTGATTACTTAGCGAGTTGACGCATCCAACCAGAGCTTGGGCCTGTCGGGGGTTGGAGAGAAGCGGAAAGAGGTAACAGCGTCGTAAGAGTAGGTCAGGCGCGCGTCAAGTAAATAGACCAATGAAATGGGTCGCATCAGAGGCCGTACGGAGGAGAGCGAGGTCAAAGCGCTAACAATGCAGTAAAACTTCTGGCTTCAACTAAGAAGCAGTTTCTGAAATTCGTTCTCGCACTTCCGCCAAATAACCGAAATGTTCTATTTAAATAATTTGATGGAATGTAAATTTTCATAGTAGCTAATGCTACTTTCTTAGTGTTAGCACATGAAAATTGGCTATCACATTTTTCTCTGTAACCAAGTAAAATTACAAGATTTTGTACGAGGTGTACATTTCTTAGCTAAGTTAAGCTACTTGTTCATTTCTTTATGTTAAATTTAATTTGACATGTTTACGTAAAGTTCAAAGGTAATGTTAAATGGTAATTAAAGTTATGTGCTAAAGCAAAACAGACGTTAGCTGGGAGCAGTGAAAAATGAAAGTGATTTGTGAATGGTATGTTTGAAAGATCAGCCGAGAGTTAAGGTAATAACCGAACTTATTTATAAGATAGTTTGTCAATAATTAATACCGGGTGTCCCAAAAATAATTAAATAATTTCTAACTTTGACTGTAAACTTTCTAACTTTTATAGTGATAAAAAACAATCTTAAATTGTGTAGTAACGTCGATAGACTTACGCTTCATAGACTCCGGAAGGCGTTTCGGTTTTTCAGTGAAATTTAAATAAATTTCTTGCTAACCTAAAGTAAATCTTTCTTCGATTTTTTGATTAAATTTTATAGTTTTTTTTCTTTTACATTTTTTATAAATTAGGCTTTGACAAATTTGTAAACAGCTGATATTGACAAATTAATTAAGGCTATCAGTGCCTAGTGAAAAAGTAATTTCAAACTTTTCTGTTTTCTTGAATATTTTTTAAAGTAAATAAAATTTTAAAGGGTTTGTGACAGGAAAATTTTTACCTTTTAGAAATTGTAAAGTATAAACAAAAATTAAGTTGCTGATACGCCCCATTGGCGTATCACAGGAATTTTGTGATTTAATAATTCATAAATTTGTTGTAAATATCACTTGTATATATTTATTCTATTCTAGTGTCTCATTTAGCAATAGTCATTCTACAGGGCGTCCAAACCTTAAATTTGCACCTATTGGGTTGCAGTTCATAATTAGCCGATACCAGAGTTTGTCGGCAACTACTTATCGCGCGGAGGCGTAGCGATTAACGTTTCCCCATTAGTCAGAAAAAAATATGTTTTTTATGAAATTGTCATAACGTTAAATTAAATTAAGCAACGTTTTCTTTGTTTTGGCTACGCATCCTATTTCCAAATCCAATTATGAATAAAATTTCAGTTCTTTTCGTTCCGTCAACTAAAGCATTTGTTAGAAAATTAATATAAAGATCAGAAATTAATATTTCAAAAAACTAACTTGAAGGACTATTTAATAAAATTTAAATTCAAATTACTGACAGCTGACAACAAATATTTATTGTCAAGGTAACTGTCAGGCACCCACTTCTGCACGATTTAAACATTAATTTAGTTGTTTTTAAAAAATGTGTTGCCATTAAATTTATGTTAATGTTGTAAAAGCGTTTTTCTTCTGTTATTTTGTTGTCCAACCCATACTCAATATTATCACATTGGAAGAAAAACTCCTCATTAAAAAATGGTATTACCATTGAAAAAAAATATCGATGATGTCATACCTTTTACAGGAATCACTTCGTATATATGAATACTGTCTAAAAAAATGCACAAAAAGAAATGAAACTCTACGGGTTCGAGCGTTTTTCCCAGAAGTTTTTTCTTAAATTAACCAATTAATCCACTACTTTATAAATGCACTGTACACATTTTTTTTTTGTTTTCATAAGCTTAAAGATGCATATTAGGTCGGTTTTACATCTCTGCAGTAGTGAACCATCTATTTTTTTGGTAAATCTTGTTCTTTATTCGGATTTCTTGTTACTAAACAGGAGACGAATTAAAGACTTGGTTATTTCTGTACTGCCGTTAGTTGTTAGACCAGAAGAAATTAAAACGGGTTTTAACACTTTGTCAAAAATTACATTTGTTTTGCTAGTTTTAAGTTTTTCAAGGTCTGTACCTAAGTCGCAAATGAAACTAAGGAGTATTAGGAAGATAATGCCTAGAATATGTCGTAGCTAACACTTCTTTTACTATTAAGCTGAATTAAAAGTGCGAAAAGCATATGCCATAGAGAGATCTGAACCGAGGGGACCTTGGGATAAAACTGCACCGATGCCGATGGCATAGTTGGATGTCTCGGTTGTGACATTAAACCGTTATGGAAATCGAGGTCTTGAAGAATGGGGCGGTTTATTAAAATGATTTTAAACATCAGCAATATTTTTATTTCCTTCGATGTTGGGAGTTTCTTGTTCTGGGAATAGTATAGTATTTAGGAACCTCCAAAATTTTAGAATATTATTCCTGATAGTATTCTGATTCTTAGGTTTGAGAATATTCGGTTTGAAAACACGCCAAAATACAAATTACCTACACAACAGAGGTACCATCTGTTGTGAAGGGAATTTGTATTTTGGCGAACCATGGGTCTAATATTTCTTGTTTGCATTTAGGGAATGGTTGGAGAGAGATTGTAAATATAGGTGTTGCATAGCCTAATGGTTTATGTACATTTTTATTTAAAAAATCTGTGATCTATAGAAAGTTGGCATTTTGTGTGATTATTATAAAATTAGGATTTATAAACATTTAAGCACGTCAGCGTTAAGCAAAAGTCAAGACAATGTTTATTAAATTAAACCGTTTGACGGACACCAATAGAAGGTAGATCAAGAAGTCTGAACTGTTTGATCACGATAAACTTTTAAAAAATTCTAAATAGTTATTGGAAAAAAATTATAAATAAATAACCGCATCGAGAGTTCGGGAGTCCGGGGTTGGCAGCTTAGAGCCTAAATTAGACTACCCCATATTGGGGGACGACCATATCATTTTACTGGAGTTGATAATATGCTTATACTAAGTGCTACAAGTAGTAAAGTACTCCTTTAGTTTACGTGCTCCAAATTCCTTTAGTATGGTGCATAATATGGTAGAGATCCCAATTATAAATGTCATGTAAAAAAATGGTATCCCGCAGTATAATATGTCACAAATGGTGAAGTGACGGTAAACTTCGTTACAATACATCACCTCGCTTTCCAAAGTATTGTTAATTAGTGGAAAAAATTATGTTAAAATAGGGACCTGGAAGCAAAGTTGTTGTTAGGTATAAAAATTGGGGCTAGATTTGCTAGACATTTCCTTTACTTTTCTTTAAAAAAGGACAGACCTGCGTTTAATTAAGGTGACTTGTTAAGGCACAAATGTTTGGAAATAAATTTGCTGTTTAACTAAGAAAAATCTAGAACAATCGTGTTTGTATTTTCAAGTTTTTTGGGGCATTAATCATAAGTACGTGACACTTTTTAATAAAACAAAATAAAATTTGTATATTGTTAGTTATGGTTGGAGGCAGCTTAATGCAGTATCAAAAGGTATCTTAGTTTAATCAAAAAATTATATTATTTACCAGCAAAGTTTAAATTTAAATTAAAAATTTGCTACTACTTTTAACCATTATCTAGTCATGACCAATCAAAAATAACAATAATAAATATTATACTATTTATACCTTGATAAGGGTAAGGTTTTAGGTAAGACAAGGCACATAAAATTACCTTAGTATTTTAAGTAAAAAAAATACAATAACTGGCGGTTAAAATATTAAATGAAAAAAATAAAAGCCATTTTTATAACAATTACGGCCGAGTGATGATCGCGTTTTTAAATTTAGCAATGGACTTAGCACTTGTTAAAAGTTAACAACGGTTTAGAATGTTTAACAAAACGTCATTGTCAGTGTTATTCAATGATTTTAATAGGCAACCTGTCAAAATCTGACATTTTGTTAAACATCCTAAACCGTTGTTAACTTTTAACAATTGCTAAGTCCATTGCTAAATTTAACAACACGATCATCACTCGGTCGTTAATCTTAAATATTTACAAATTTTTGAAAAATCTAAAGTGCTTTCTCTATATAAGAAAATTTAAGCACCTTAAAAACATCTTTAACATAACTGCAATTGCAAAAACTTTCACTCATATAATCAGCCTCACACTTAGAAACACCTTAAAACTATAATAAAGAATATTTTATTTAATAAAAAATAAGATTTATACCTACTCTATTTTTTAGCTATTACGAACCCACACATGGACTTACAGCCCTTCACTTAACAGCCTTCACTGGTTGTCCAGATGGCACCAGATTTCTTATTTCTCAAAAATTAAATGTCAACACCATAAACAAATGGCACAGTCCACTGCATTGTGCTGCCATTGCTAAACAAGTAGAAACAGCAAAAATTTTGTTAGATAATGGCGCCAGGCTTGATTCTATGACAAACGGACCTGGTTATGAGACTCCATTATATCTTGCTGTTAGTGTCAATGCCATCGAATGTGTAGATTTGTTTATTAAAAGAGGTAAAATCATTTACGAAATTTAAACATACTAACATTATGGTAAACCAAACCGGTTGCCAATGAAAGTATTGCATACAGTTTTTTTTCCGTTGCTTTAAAATATGTTATTTTGTAATGCATATGTAAGGTGTTAATAGGGATTATATATCGCACACCCAGATCTAAACTGAGACAACTCAAAAATGGTGAGTCTGATTTAGCTTTATTTTCGTATGCTCGGCGACCATATGCAACTATTAAACTTATTAGCATCAATAAAGGCTTGCAGGATCCGTCGCTAGGTGGCGTTAGCTTTCTTTTGTCAAATCAACACACGCCACTCTCTACCACGTAAACAGGTGTATTACAAGTTAACAATCGACTTGTTATAGTTTGAATGAAAAAATATACTTGGGTTAATTTAAGTTATTACAGTGTCGATGATTTGTTTAGTCATATTACTTCGTGATATTTTGACTTGTTCCAGTTTTGTTTGACCAGGTAAATAATAATTTTGTTACTATTTTGACTTGACTTTGTTTTAATGGATTAACTTATAAATTTCGAATTAACGTACTTCCGTTAAAATAAAATTATTTAAATGTATTTCTATGTTAAACGTAATATTTTTAATTTTGTGTCGCCTTAAAACCATTACGATATTGTAGTGGCTTTTTCAAAATTATATTTTTTTAATCAAATTATGTACCAATTTGCTTTTAAAGAGATTTTTTGAGTTAACTTAGTATTGCTGGTAAATTAAATCTAATGTCAGCTAAATTTTTGCATTTTAGGAAAAAAATAAAGCGAGACCGTTGTCATGACAATATAATAAAAGAACGGTATAAAAAGGATTCATTTATAGTTAACAAACAAGAGTCAACAACGTCTCTAGATGTAGAAGCAGAAGAAAATAAAGAAAATAGCCCAACAATCTCCGTCGTGATGACCAAACCATACCATAGCCAGCAAATTGAAAATGATTAAATTTTTTCGCCTAGTGAAGAAAGTTTTATTAATGACTTTGATACCGATCCAAGCTATGTTCGACAAAAAAAGAACCTGCGCCCTAAAGTAGTTTTTAATTCATTTTCCTCTTCTTCAAGTGATTCATCTGGTAATTCAAATTCTAGCAACAGTTCTACCAGTAGTTCTGATTCTGAAATAGAGACAAGAGATGATACTGTAACACAGACTCAAAATCAAGACGTTGTCAATAATGAACTCAATGACCAGCCTTATCAAGAAGAAAAAAAAAAAAAAGCTAAGAAGAGAATCGGCATGGGTAGCTAATATTAGCAAAGTCCTTAGGAATTCTGGTATCCCTATCAATCTTTGTCAAAAACAAAGAAAACCAAAGTACAAGTATTCTAGCACACAGGAATACAGAAAGCTTAATACAGCTTTTTATTTTGAAGATGTTGGGAATACAATCATAGTATGTAAAACAGTTTTTAAGGCTACACTTGATTTAAGTAATACTGCCATTTAAACTGCACTCTCTAAAAGAATGATTCCGGTGTAGTAGTCAATGACTTAAGAGGGAAGCACGGTAACCGTCCTAAAATTGATTCTGCAATAAAAGAAAGTGTTGTAAAGTTCATTAATTGTATCTCAAGGATTGAATCTCATTATTTGAGAGCGCAGACATCACGGGAAATTATTTGCAGTGATAAATCGCTTGCGGACTTATATTGCCATTACAAAGAAGCTCGTGAACTTAAACAGTTACCCATCGCTACGAAGTCAACATTTTACAGGATATTCAATACAGAATTTAATTAAACAGTTGTTGATAGCGACAAAAAAATTGAATAAAATTATTTTTTGGATTAGCATTAAGAAATACAAAATAATTCACTTGATTATTTATGGATGTTTATTTTTGGTGCTCAATTTCTTCGATTTATTACTTTTTGTATTTGTTTTGTTTAAAGAATTGTTTATTTTATTTTTGTTTTAATAAATATATAACTTAAAATGTTGTTTATTTTTCATACAAAATCCTCACCCTAAAGTATAACAACTCAAAAAATGACGATAATCTCTTAAAACAATTTATTCTTAGTCCCGGTTTATTATGCAATGACCACTTTTTATAATCCAAAATAAAATTGAGTTACCTTATTTCTCTAACAAAAAATGTAGTTATACGTTTTTGTTATCTCCTGTAAAATGACCTTTTTTGAGTTGTCTTAGTTTAGATCTAGGTGTGCGATACGCATTCCAATTAAGCCAAAAGTAAACCTTAGTGAGTTATAGTCAAAGAAACTCTGCATACTTTTAAAAACCCAGAAAGTAGAGCATTTTTCCATTTTCTTAACATTAAACCTACCCAGTTCGGTAAAATTCTGATGACTTTTTTAATGGCGAATTTGGTTCAGCAGGAAATAGCGGTGGATGTTACATCCTATCGCTAGGCAATGATATTTGCCTTTTAAGTTTTCTATAATATTTACTGTGCCCTTGATACAGTCCCATTGACGAGTCCTGTAAGGCGGGCGATACGCGTCTACAGAAAGGAAAATAGTGGGTAATTCTGATTATCCGAATACTTAATATGTAAAATTGATTTTTGCTTAAAAGTTTCGGTTCCACAACTATTTTCCAAAAATTATATTTTTAAATGTCGATACGCTAATTTTGATTAAATTTGGGTATATGGAATAGGCGAAGTATTTCCATAAAAATTAAAAACTTGATTGTATGAAGGTCATTGATAAAGTAAACATTTTTCTTGGAACCAAGTTTTTCGATTTTGCAGATCCCATAAGAAAAAATTTCAACTACAACATAAAACCGATAAACGTTTCGAAGACAAATTGGCCATCACTTTTAAGATTAAAATAATTAAATAAAATTGCTTAAACTTAAATTATATTTAGAATTTAACTATTTTAATTTTGCTATTAAAATCTGGAAAAGTCACCAAAACATTAACGGAGGCATAATCGAAGTGCAGATTTTTCCTATTTATTTCTTTTGATAACGGTAACCATCTTAGTTTTTCGAGGTGTAGATACATCTAGTTAAACTTTTTTAATTGAACTATTTGTTTCTTACTTTGTTTAAATATGTATAACTCACATCAGCTATAGTAATACAAAAAGCGATTCCTAAGTAAGTAAATAAAGTTAATTGTCAGTTTTTATTTATAACACCGCTACCGTACAGTATCTTAGGTTAAGAGTACAAATTTAATGCGGTATATTTTTGTTCACTGCAAACTAACTATAACGTGTGGTGCGTCGCCGAGCGGAACATAGGAAATCCCATGTAAATTTTAAGGGGGTTAATTATTGGCTCCCCTGTACATTTTACAGAAAAAATATGAAATAACTTTTTGAAGAGGCCAATCTGATAAGCTCTCGTGCCAAGTTTTAAAAAAATTTAAAAAGCGAATCTTGATTTATTCAATTAAATGTAATTGCAAAATTACCAAATTTTCGGTTCAGGTAAAACCAAACAGGAACCAGTAAAATAAATATCATACCTGACATGAGGAAAAGTGTCAATAAATCAGTGACAGGCGGTATTTGAAAAACATATGAATTATTCAATCGACGAAAAGGTATCCATAATTAAGTGGATGGAAGTGAAATGTTTTCAGTTTGTTTCCCCACCAAGCCCATTCCGTCCATTTTAACTATTAAACGTATTGTCAGTAAGTTCGAGTCCAAAGGCAATTTAATAAATAATTGTAAATGTTCAACTTAGGATATCAAAAATAAAGACAAATAAAGAGAGAACAGAAATCTTAATATTCTACTGAGTGCGGAGAAAAACAAAATGGTTAGTACGAGGGTTCTTGGGCAAGAGGTAAATAAACATTATACAACGGTATTGCGCACTTTAAAAAAACACAAATATTATTCATATGTATAAATTCGAAAAAAATGGCATTTTCTTTTGAAATGATGGAAAGAGCTTGTTTTACCGATGAATGTACAGGGTGGCCAGATAAGAATGCAAAGTGCTGTATTTTGAAAACTATTCGTCGTAGAGACGTGCGGAAAAAAATTTATGACTAAAGAGGTCAAAAGAATACCGTGAAAAATATTTTCAGATTTCCAAGATGATCGCTAGGGGCGTAACCGCCATCTTACACTTTTTAAGTGATTTTTTACTGAAATCTACCCAGTAAATGTTACCAAAAAATATATGCTTTTTAAAGCTCAGCTTTACTTCAGTAATTTTTGTTTAACGCTTTGTGACGTATCTATTCAAATAAAGTGGTGGGGGGTAATTCAATGTTTTTTTAAATAAACAGCTGTAACTCCTAAACGACTGAACGGATTTTAACAAACTTGGTCTCGTTGGAAAAAACATTTATTGCTCCAACAAATCCGTCTTATCTGTGATATGTCTAGTTCTTAGTAATGCCGCTAGAGCGCGTTTTTTGATCTAATAACAGAAAATTGCAAAATTCTCTAAAAAATTAAATGCAATAATATGACTTTTTTCATAAAAATGTAGTGAAATGATAGCTAAATAGGCCAATGGAAACCGTATCTCGATATCTTATTCGTAGCCTGAAATATCGAAGAAAAAATATTTAGTTATCAAATAATTTTAATAAGACGCTATAACACCGATATTTTTGTTATTCATTTGTCTTTTTCAAGGTTCAATGATAAAATGTCTTAATTTAATAATTTTTAAATAATTAAAACATTCTTTGTTCAAAAATTAAAAAAACGCGTAGAGGCATAATATTCAATGCATATAAAATGAAAGTGCAAGGTATGCAGAATATTGAAGAGTAGGCCATGGAGGAAAAAACAAATGCCTAAAATCAACTTGTCAACAAATATTAAAATTAGGCACTCCAATTTGTATTCGTTGCACACATAAGTAAAGCGTTAAAACTATTAAAATGCCTTTTACAAATGATGAAGCTGTCGATATGAATGTCTTCAAAATGCGGCATTGGCTCAAAAGGTATACAGAGCTCGATATCCAAATCGGCGGTTGCGCGATGCGAGAATTTTTCCGCGTTTAGTGCGAAATTTGCGTAATACTGGCAGCTTTCGACCTCAGTTGCGAAGACACTCGGCTAGAACAAGGGAAGACAATATTATTAATGTATTAGCATACGTGGAATTCAATCCCCACGTTAGTACGAGAGCAATGTCTCGCGAGTTGGTTATATCACGTACTACTATTCTAAACATTTTAAAGGATCACAGGTAGGTTTTTATGTCACAAAAAATACTACTTTACATATTTCGCAATGTGTTTCTTTCAAATTTTTAGACTGCGCCCATATCATATGGTTTTACATCAAGCCTTGAATCACGAAGACTTTGACCGACGGTTAGGTTATTGTCATTGGATGTTGGGCATAATTAGGGAAAATAGAGAATTTTTATCCGAAATTCTTTGGACAGATGAGGCCACTTTTAGGAGTGATGGAAACATTAATTTGCATAATATGCATTATTGCTCTGACAACAATCCTCACTGGTTGCGGGAGGTCCAACATCAAGGCCATTGAAGTCTCAATGTGTGGTGTGGCATTCTGGGCGGAACTATTACAGGTCCCTATTTCTTTGATCAACCACTAAATGGTGCCGTAATTCTTGATTTTCTGGTAAACCAATTGCCTCTTTTATTAGAAGATGTACCCCTGCAATTACGACAAAATATGTTTTTGCAACTAGACGGCTTCCCAGCACATTTCTTAAGAAATGTGCGAGAACATGTAGATTTAAGATATCAACAGAGGTGGATTGGGCGAGGAAGCCTATTTCCTTGGCCACCCCGATCCCCAGACCTCACCTGTTTGGACTTCTACCTATGGGGTCGGTTGAAGGATATTGTTTACCAAATTCAACCAACAACGAGAGACGACATGAAAATACGAATACAAGAAGCCATTCACAGCCTGTGTCAAGAGCAGAAATTGAAGCTGCTGTAATGTCCACGCATAAGCGGCTCCAACAATGCATTAAGTGTGATGGAAGACAGTTCGAGCATTTAAGGGGGCATTAGTTTTATTTCAAAATCGGTATTTTTTTTATTATACCCCTACGCGTTTTTTTTTTATTTTTTGAACAAAGAATATTTTAATTATTTAAAAATTATTAAATTAAGACATTTTATTATTGAACCTTGAAAAAAGACAAATAAATAACAATAAATATCGGTGTAATAGCGTCTTATTAAAATTATATGATAACCAAATATTATTTTTTCGATATTTTAGACTACGAAAAAGATATCGAGATACGGTTTTCACTAGCCTATTTAGTTATCATTTCACTACATTTTTATAAAAAAAAGTCATATTATTGCATTTAATTTTTTAGAGAATTTTGCAATTTTCTGTTATTAGATCAAAAAACGCGCTCTAGCGGCATTACTAAGAACTAGACATATCACAGATAAGACGGATTTGATAGAGCAATAAATGTTTTTTCCAACGAAACTAAGTTTGTTCAAATCCGTTCAGTCGTTTAGGAGTTACAGCTGTTTATTTAAAAAAACATTGAATTACCCCCCACCACTTTATTTTAACAGATACTTACGTCACAAAGTTTTAAACAAAAATTACTGGAGTAAAGCTGAGCGTTAAAAAGCATATATTTTTTGGTAACATTTACTGGTTAGATTTTAGTGAAAGATCACTTACAAAGTTTAAGATGGCGTTTACGCCCCCTGGCGACCATCTTGGAAATCTGAAAATATTTTTCACGGTATTCTTTTGGCCTCTATAGTATAAATTTTTATCGCAAGTCTCTACGACGAATAGTTTCCAAAATACAGCACTTTGCATTCTTATCTGGCCACCCTGTACATTCACCCTCAACAATGAACCAAATTTTCAGAATATCCGGTATTGGAGCCAAAAAAATGAATATCGCTTTGTTCATACTTGGACACAATATCCTCAAAAAACAAATGTATTCGTGGGAATTATCGGACACCGTATCATTGGATCCTTTTTTATGGACTATAACCTGACAGCAGAAACCTATTTGGACTTATTTCAAAATCAAATTGGACCCGCCTTGAAAGAAGTTGTTCGAGAAGATCAAATGATCTGCTACAAAATGAATGGTTGCCCCGCCCATAATGCGCTTATGGTTAGAGAGTACCTGGAAAATGCTTTTAACGGCAATATTATTGGTCCACGGTACCGGATACTTTGGCCAGCCAGGTCACCTGATTTTTACCGAATGACTTCTTTCTGTGGGGTCACTTATAAAAGTGTAAAATTTGAGAATTTAAACCAGCTACAAAACGCTATTTCGTTAGAATGTAATAAAATTTCACAATATCAACTTAGCAACGTTAGAAATGAATTTTATCACAGGTTGGGATATTGTTTAGTTCTTAATGGAGGTTTGTTTAAACATTTGATTTATTAATGTTTTTATGTAATTCTCTATTATTTTTAAAAAAGTTATTGTATTTTATTTCATTTTATTTTTCCACACCTAGTAAAATATGAAGAATTCAGTTCTCTCTTTTTCGGATCTATTTTCGATCTTTTGGGTTAAACATTTACAATTATTTATTGCGATGGCTTTGTACTTGAATTTACTGACAATGCGTTTAATGGTTGAAATAGACCAGATAGGCTTAATGGGAAAATAAATTGAAAATATTTCAGATCCTGCTAATGGTTTAATTAAATTTTAGTATGATAAAATTATTTTTTTGTTGTTACACTAAATAAAAGGTTTGATAAAAAAAATTATGTTAACATGTCTTTTACTTTGAATGTAATGGTTGTAAGATTGATGAAACGAAAAAAACATTCCTGGTATTCGGCTGTACGTCAGATTTAACAAAGTCTTATAACAAATTGTTTGGTGGTGGCTGGTATCTGTTTTGTTTTACCTGAATCGAAAATGTAGAAATTTTGCAATTACATTTAATTGAATAATTCAAGATTCGCTTATTATTTTTTAAACTTAGCACGAGGGTTTGTCATATTGGTCCCTTTAAAAAGTTATCTTACATTTTTAATGTAAAATGTACAGGGAAGTCAATAATTAATTCCCCTTAATTTTACATGGGATTTCCTATGTTCCGCTCGGCGACGCACCACCCGGTACCTATAGCATGTCTAGTTTACGCATTGTAAAGGGTTAATCTACCTTTGCGACAATATAGCAAAAAGCAGATAAATATTTTAATTAAACACTCTTACGCTAAACTTATTATTATTTATTCTAGGTGCCCAAATCTACCAAGAAGGTAAACTAGGCGATATCTCTCCACTTTTCCTAGCAGCTGAGTTAGGTCATTCAGAATGCCTAAAAATAATTTTAGATACAAAAACAATAAATATTAGCCTTCTTAAAAAATCTAAAAGTGGTAACACTGCCTTGCACTTAGCTGCCGAAAAAGGTCACTCGGAATGCATCGAAGTGTTGTTGGAGTATAATGCAGATCCAAATGTGACCAATCTTAGGTAATAATTTTACTTACAAAATAGAAAATAAACCTAGGGTTCTTTTAATTATTACAAATGGATTTGAATTAATTAAAGAATGATTGCCGAAATTGTTGGTATACTGGGCTGTTGGGAGATTTAAAAAATGACGGAGTTAAGTGGGAAAAAAATTGTTTAAAATTTGTACTAACTTATTAAGAATTAGTAAAAATTTAAAGAATTTCCTTAAATCCTTACTATTTTCTAAACTTTTACTTATTTTGGTTTAACACCGTAAAGAAGAAAATTTTTACATTTTGTCATAATTTGCGAAATAAAATTCTCCACCAGCTCTCCTACTAATCCAAGAGCTGATGAACAATTTTAGGTAGGTTCTTAAAGGAACTATATAAATTTCTGTAATGGTCCTTGAAGAACCCCTAATCATAAAAGTCAGGGTCTGGCTAAAGGGTACCGGGCCCCTACTAACCCTTAATTTTTTTTTTATTCAAGAGTTGGTAATGAGCCACTACCCTTCAGCCAAACCTTGACTTTTATGTTTCAGGTCATTTAAGGACAATTACACAAATTTTTAAAGTGTCTCAAGAACCTGCTCAAAAGTGTTCACCAGCTCTCCTACTATTATTTCAATAACTTTATGAATTTTATATTTTAAATTTCAAAATAATTAGAAAAATATGGCCTAACATGAGAATTTGTTTAAATAAGTTCTTGTTGGGTTTACTTGCCAGGAAAGTCTTTATATAATGGGACCGTGTCCCGAGGTATAGTAACTGATCGCTATGAACTTGCAGATCGCGTGAAACAAAAAGAAAACCTAAAAACTTTAAAAAATCAAATACTTGTCTACGTTTCGGTGGCAAAGTTGCCACCGTTATCAAGATTAATTAAAATAAAAAATAAAATGAAAATTAAAAATAAATTTTTAAGAATTTTGATATAAAACTTAGGAGATGGTAAGAACTTTCTGTATGACTTTTTGTCATAAATGACATATTAGTTTGTTTTGACTGAAATATTTATTATTTTCAAAAACACAAGTAACTGGTGGTGTGTTGATTGATTTTAAGTTTTCCTGAAATAAGTTTAGCATTAAGCATGGGTAACCATGTACCCATATAACATTTTTTACCGGGTATGTATATTTAATTTAATGGCATTGCCAGCACTCTTTAATGGCTAGGTATTGGCAAAAAGGTATAAAAAGGGACTTAAGTGGTCAGTTGGCCGTTAATGGGCCATGTGTTGCAGATAATGTGATGACATCCAACATTAAATTAGTATTGTCAAAAATATGCATTTTATATGATAGCATCTCTTTATTTTTTCCCAATGGCAATAATTTTTTTTTGTGCCATCCAGGAAACTAAAGTGTGTATTTATGCACATGGCGTACCATATAAAATAAACCACCATACTTTTGGAAAAACTAGTGAAATTATTTTTTTTTCTTTATTATTTTGATGTATACAGGTGGTCCATTCTACAAGGGTCAAAAACATTTCAACATGGTTTCTTTGCTAAAATACCAAAAGCATTTCAGTTTGTTTAATATTCTTTTATGCGTTTGGCTAGTGGTCTGGAAGTTTTATCTATATAAAATTTATTACATTCAAAAGGAATCTTATAAATAAGATTTTTTTTTGTTTTTGTTTATAAGTTTGTATTTGTTTTTTTTTTTGACTTAAGATCCAATAGTGTTTTGTGTTTAAAAGTTGTACAAATATTAAATAATAATATGTTACCTATTATATAATAAATTGTAAAAATAAATTTGTAATAGGTCTTTTTGAATTTTGTCGCAAATTTGGTGATTATATTTTAAAAAATATTTATTTATGAAAACAAGAGGATAATATTATTTTAAACTAAAATATGTTTTAAAAATTCTTTTGCAATTTTTTATTGATCAGAACAAATTATTTTAATTATATCAAAAAAGTGGTGATAGATAGCCGATTCACGCACATCCCAATCCGGATCAGGTTTATATCTCGAAATCTTGACGTCATACGCTAATTAGGAAACGTGGGTTAGTCCTATTTTAGAGTACTGCGCATGCGTTAAAATAATGGCGACTATCAGCTGTCAAATGTCAAATGTCAAACGTCATACGTCAAAAGCCACGTGACTTAGGAAAGTTAGCTTACGTGTACAAGGTCTATTTTAGATTACTATGCATGCGTTAAAAAAATGGCGCCTGTCATCTGTCAAATGCCAAACGTCAAACGCCATATGTCAAAAATCACGTGACTTAGAAAATGGCCGTTATGCGTAGGATACTTGTGCTAAGACCTTAAATTGATTTGCGCAAATGCAAAATTTTAAGTCATACCGTTCGGGCGCTATCGGCTAAAATCGTTATTTAACCCTGATGATGAGTCATCAGCGTGCGGTTTAATTTTTTTTAAATTAGTGTAACGCCATACCTATCGAATAGCGAAAACCAACCGCATGGCGCCATCTTTAGCCATAAAGGCGCTACAGCTGTTTTAAAATAAGTTAAGAGATATCAATTAGCGATTAGTACGGTAACCCTATAGTAAATTGATCATTGCGGCCGTAGTATTACGCCTGAAGAAATAAAACTTAACCAAAAAATAGTTGTTAACGTCAATAATTTCAAGGTCAAACTTGTCACTTGTCAAACGTCATGTGTCAAACCTGGCATGTTAGACATTGAGGCCCCCCGCGCTTAAGCCCTCCGCTTAGGCCTGGTGCTTAAGAGCAGAGCTCAGACGCAGAACTTTAGCGCGAATAAGGCCGGTTAATTAAATACATTATTAATTTTGTTTTCGTAATAATATTTAACAACAAAGCGATAGTGTACGGTTGTTTTATTTGTTATAATTGTGCGCTCTAGAGCGCAAAGCTTGCAACTCTCAAAATTGAAATAAAATAGCAATATTTTGTATACAGATTTATTAAACCATAAAGTACATTGGCTTTTACTTAACTTCATTAAAAATTACCATCATATACAGGGTAAATCAAAAATAGGCTACATTTAATTTGCTACTAACATTACATAAAATTACAATACTACATTCTACTAACTATACTTAACCTAAAATTACAATGATGTATCTATATACTAAACCTATAAAATAGGATATTTAATTACAAACTCAACAGATATTTTATTATGTGATTTTAGTTAGTATTTGTTAGCAAAATAATTTTTGCAAAGGTTTGCTCATCCAGTGCTGTCAATTTGTTTTTTAATGGATTGGTCTTAAATAAAAGTTCATATAGTCCAGGAGTTCCAGTAAAATTTTCTCCTTTAATATAAATATCCGGTTCGTTAAATTAAAGCCGAGAATCATCAAAAGTTAAATGATCGGTGGTTAAATCATGTTTTAAATACGTGCGATCGTACTCGTTTTCCGTATTAGTTATTAATCCTTTCACATATTCTCTCGGTAGCGGATCATACTGATCTAGATATTCCCTAAAGGATTCTTCCGCAATACTATCCATTTGAACAGGATTAAATTGAGGATCGACTCTAAACTCGTCGTTAAAGTAACTTTCTTCAGGGTTATGTTCATACATAGTTCTGTTTAAATCAGCTTCCTCGCCATCGTTCATATCCTGAGCCATTGGTGAACTGTCTTCTCGTGTCTCGGCAACAATTTGATTATGGTTATATTCTTCCTCTTCTTGAGCAGCTAGCTCGTCATGTTTTTGGACAGGACCAGTAAAATTAAGTGGGAATCGTGGTTTTTTTTATTACTGTGGGAGACAAGTTTTCACTTTGCCGTCTTTTTACAGGCTTGGGTGTAAATGGTGTAGATTGTTTACCATACTGTATGGACTCGGATATTAGTTTTGCCAAAGGTCTATATGTATTCTCCAATGTAAGAGCATTTTCATAACGACCAGCTTTTAGAGAATCATATAGTCTTTTTACATTGCTCGAATGATCGTCAAGAAGTTGAAGAATGTTTGGATCTGCTTGCAAACTCCGCTTCTTTTCTGGTCGCTGATCACTGGAGTACTGATATTCTTCAAATTGTACCTCTTTAAATCCAAATATTATTTTTGAATATTTCGGTTGCCTCCATTATTCGACGCTAAATGTCTTAATCTATCTTTTTGGAACTCAAGTTTTAAATTATCAAGGTATAGGTTTTAACAAAATATCCCTATTGTTTTCAGCAACAGCCTCTTTACCCCTTATCCCCCAAATAACGAAACGGTATTTCCAAAAACGGCACTGTATTTCCAAATAACGGCACCTTTTTTCAAATACCGCACTGTATTTTCAAATAACGGCACTGTACTTCTAATAACCGCACCGTTTTTCTTATAACGGCACTGTATTTTCAAATAACGGCATTGTTTTTCTAATAACGGCACTGTATTTCCAAATAACGGGACCGTTTTTTTTATATCGGCACTGTATTTCCAAATAACGGTACCGTTTTTTAAATAACGGCACTGTATTTTCATATAACGTCACTGTATTTCTAATAACGGCATCGTTTTTTTAATAACGGCACCGTTTTTCTAATAACGGCACTGTATTTTCAAATAACGGCACCGTTTTTCTAATAACGGCACTGTACTTCCAAATAACAGTACGGTTTTTCAAATAACGGCACTGTTTTTTTAATAACGGAACCGTTTTTGAAATAACTGTATTTTTATTAACCAAGGATCCTTTTTCTCCAAGTAGCCTCCTAGATGCGTGTTATCGTAATGACTGGTTGATGTACAATGACTGCAGCGTATAGAGAGGTATGTATTTATTAGTTAATATTCTTATATAACAGTTAGTATTACTAAAGAGTTTGTACTGTGCAAACATGCAGAAGTTTAAAAAGAAATCAAACAAGAAAATCACTGCTCGAAGAGGCAAAGGTATTCCTTTCATGACTGCTTTTCACAAAGCGAGGGATGCACTGTATGCTGAAAAACCTCACGACCTCATATCAGCTGCTGAAGTAGCTTTAAAAGCATTTACTGGTGTGGAAAAAGTTTATCCTACAGGCATTGTGCCTCTCCCCAAAATTGGAGGTTTTCTACCATTTTTAGTACCACTTTTTGCCGGTTTAAGCGCAATTGGCGCTCTTAGCGGAGAAACTGCGGGGATAATAAATGCAGTGAACAATGCTAGGAATGCTGCAGCCAAGTTAAACGAGTCTCAGCGACATAACAAAACAATGGAATCCATAGCTCTTGGGAAAACTGGAAACGGTTTATATTTAGGGCCTTACAAGGGTGGTCTAGGTCTATATTTGAAGCCTTATAAATACATATAAATACAGAATATATCTTCAGTCTTAATTGAGCCATCATGCATACCTTTAGTTTAAGTGGTAACAGTTCAATTTTAAAAGCTAATTATACTCCCCCTCTTAATCTGAGGGATGAAACTAGCCAGTATGAACTGGATCTAATTAGCATAGAAACTTTTAATGCTATTCCCAATATTGATAAAACCAATAAAAAATTGTATGTTCATGATATTACTTTGAAAATCCCCACTGGATCGTATGAAATAACTGCAATAAACGATTATCTACAGCAAGCAATTCGTGACAAAAATAAAAGCAACAAGAAATTTAATTGTACCCTAAGTCTAAAGGGTAATGTTAATACGCTTAAGTGTGAGCTTGAATGTTCTCATACAGTTGACTTTACTAAGGAAAATTCTATTGGAAAGTTGTTAGGATTTCATAATATTTTGCTACAACCCAATATTAAACATGTATCTCAAACCCCTGTAAATATTTTAAAAATTAATGTGATTAAAATCGAGTGTAATCTTGTTACAGGGGCTTACCACAATAATGAGCTTGTTCATACAATACATAAGTTTTCACCATTAGTACCGGCTGGTTTTAAAATAATAGAAATTCCTCGAAATGTGATTTATATGCCGGTACTACTAGAGTAATTGTATTGAAACTGGTCGATCAAGATGGGGAATTGGTTGACTTTAGAGGGGAAGTTATTACTGTAAGAATGCATTTAAGAAAAGCTATATAGGTAATCTATTGTGTCGTGTATATCAGTATATTACAAACTGCTGTACAGAGCAGACGTAGTATGGTTATTAAATATAATACCAAGAAAATTGCTAATTTTGAACAATTGTTAAAGCTAAAAAGAGCCTAACAGCAGAAAATAAAGAGTTTTTTAAATCTCTAGGCCTAATTGTAAAGAATTCTTAAAATGAGTATTTTAAACGTGACGGACCCCCCGAACTT
This sequence comes from Listronotus oregonensis, assembly GCA_019359885.1. Taxonomy (NCBI): domain Eukaryota; kingdom Metazoa; phylum Arthropoda; class Insecta; order Coleoptera; family Curculionidae; genus Listronotus; species Listronotus oregonensis. The sequence goes on along the minus strand of JAHBCN010003539.1, from coordinate 40,615 downwards.
TGATAACTCTATTACAAAAATTGAGAGACATAGTCATTTGCCGTACACCAATTTTTTTAAAAATAATGACGAAATTCGCATACCGGTACAACAAACCGATATATACACCTTACCTTGGGCGAGCCATATTTATCTAGAAGAAAGACTTTTAAAAGGAACTGATGCAGCAGTTTAAAACACGGTGATACTTGTAAACAATTTTTTTGGTCACCTTTTTGAAGAAATTCGTCTTGAAATTGGGGGATTAGATATCCTGGAATAGCAGCAACCATGAAAGGATATATTTCTTACAATGCTAACGATTAAATAAATATAAAAATGCTTGTTGGAGTATTGACGATGATTTTACTTGCGATATTGTTGACCCGACCACTGGAAGTTTTAATGTTTGTGTGCCGCTAAGAACCCTACTAGGATTTGCTGAAAACTTTCAAAAAATACTCATAAATGTAAAACACGAATTATTGGTGTTAGCAAGAAGCCCTTTTGACATAAATGTTATTATTAACACGGCTGATGCAGAAAATGTAGGAGTTACTATTGATAAGATTGTTTGGAGGCTACCACATATTACAGTATCTGATGTCGAACGTATAGAGCTTTTAAAACTTATTGAAAATGGAACCGAATTGGATAGCTGGGAACTCACAGAATATCCATCAGTTCCAACTGGAAAACAACTTACCTGGAATATAAAGACTTCGGTGTAGGTGGAAAGACCCAGATGGATAATTTTAGGCTTTCAATCAGCCCGAAAGGATAAATTCAACAAAAATAGTAGCTTATTTGATCATTGCAATGTATCAAATGTAAAGCTTTATTTAAATTCGAATTTTATCCGTATCATAATTTAAATTTGGAGATTTTAAGAGGACTAATAGCTACTCTTTATGAAATGTATTCCGAATTTCAAGAGAGCTACTACGAGAAAGAAAACGAACCAGTTTTTACTCCCAAAAACTTTAAAAAGTATGCGCCCCTAATTGTAATTGATTGTTCAAGACAGAATTAAATATTAAATTCTGGTATTATTGATGTAAGACTAGAGATTGAAACAAAAGAAAACTTTCCTGCTAACACCAGTGCCTACTGTTTAATTATTCATGACAAACCTGTTAGATATTCATCATTAATAGGATCTGTAAGAAAGATTTAAAAAATATAACTTTTTTCCCTACATACAGATAATTGTAATTTTAGGTTAAGTATAGTTAGTAGAATGTAGTATTGTAATTTTATGCAATGTTAGTAGCAAATTAAATGTAGCCTATTTTTGATTTACCCTGTATATGATGGTAATTTTTAATGAAGTTAAGTAAAAGCCAATTACATTATGGTTGAATAAATCTGTATATAAAATATTGCTATTTTATTTCAATTTTGAGAGTCTCTAGAGCTCCGGGGCACAATTATAACAAATAAAACAACCGTTCACTATCGCTTTGTTGTTAAATATTATTACAAAAATAAAATTAATAATGTATTTAATTAACCGGCCTTATTCGCGCTAAGGTTCTGCGTCTGCACTCTGCCCCTAAGCACCAGGCCTAAGCGGAGGACTTAAGCGCGGGGGGGCTCAATGTCTAACATGTCAGATTTGACACATGACGTTTGACAAGTGACAAGTTTGATCTTGAAATTATTGACGTTAACAACTATTCTTTGGTTAAGTTTTATTCCTTTAGGCGTAATATTAAGACCGCAATGATCAATTTACTATAGGGTTACCGTACTAATCGCTAATTGATATCTCTCAACTTATTTTTAAACAGCTGTAGCGCCTTTATGGCTAAAGATGGCGCCATGCGGTTTTCGCTATTCGATAGGTATGGCGTTACACTAATTTAAAAAAATTTAAACCGCACGCTGATGATTCATCATCAGGGTTAAATAACGATTTTAGCCGATAGCGCCCGAGCGGTATGACTTAAAATTTTGCGTTTGCCCAAATCAATTTAAGGTCTTAGCACAAGTATCCTACGCATAACGGCCATTTTCTAAATCACTTGATTTTTGACATATGGCATTTGACATTTGGCATTTGACAGCTGAAAGGCGCCATTTTTTTAACGCATGCATAGTAATCTAAAATAAACCTCGTATACGTAAGCTAACTTACCAGAGTCACGTGGCTTTTGACGTATGACGTTTGACATTTGACATTTGACAGCTGATAGTCGCCATTATTTTGACGCATGCGCAGTACTCTAAAATAGGACTAACCCACGTTTCCTAATTAGCGTATGACGTCAAGATTTCGAGATAGAAACCTGATCCGGATTGGGATGTCCGTGAATCGGCTATCTATCACTACTCAAAAATACTTTTTACAGCTCCTTTTTTTACCATTTTTGGCTAATTTGCTTTAAAATTGAAGTATCGATTTGTATGTATAGGTGTTCTATAACTTTTAGTTTTAAAATTATTTACAATCTTTTTTTTTTGTCAGAACATCCAGAAAAAAAATGTGTTTTTTTTCTTTTTCGAAAGTAAAATAAAATTAAAATTTAAACTAAATTTTAAGAAAATTTCTTTAAAAATTTATGAAATTCTAAAAGAATTTTTAACTCTTTATGACGTTTTGTCATAAATGACATATTTGTTTATTTGACTGGTAAATTTATTATTTTTAAAATGACAAAAAAGGTGATATAGTGTGTTAATTGATTTTAAGTTTACCTGAAATTACTTCATTATCAAGCCTAGGTAACTATGTATTATTGAAATTAATAGATATTGATGCTACACATTTATCTTTATTTAATAAAATAAATGCACTTTCCTTAATTTTACGTTTTTTTGAGTATGTTTCCTTTGGTAAAATGCTTGAAGCAATCCAGTTTATTATGTGGTTATCAAATGCGTGTTGACAGATTTTTGATTTGTGGAATTCTGTGTTTCTAAAATATGTTCTATGTTCTTTTATAAGTTTGGCTTATAGTCTGGAAGTTTCACCTATATAAAATGTATTACATTTACAAGGGATTTTAAAAATAACATTTTTTGTGTTTTCGTTTATTTTTGCATGATTTTGTTTTTGTTACTTAAGATCTAATAGTGTTTTGTATTTTAAAGATGGTACGAATATTAAATTTATTACCTATTCGTTAAATTTTATTTGATAATCCAGAAATATAATTTGGTAGAAATAGATTTGTAATAGGTATATTTGGATTTTTTTAAATTTTGGTTGTTCAAATTTTAAAAAGCATTTGTTTATAAAATCAAGAGGATAATTATTTTGAACTAAAATATCTTTTAAAAATTATTCTTTGTTTTCTTTGTTTTGATCAGAACAAATTATTTAAATTCTATCAAAAAGACTTTTAACAACTCTTTTTTTAACATTATTGGGTGATTAGAGTTCAATTTAAGTGTTTGTAATCGTATGTGTAGGTTTTCTGTTAATTTTTGTTGTAAGTTTTGTTCTTTTTTTTTAAAAGTAAATAGTTCTTGTTTATTAATGTGTGTTAAAAATAATTTAGACAATGTTCGTCATGTTGATAAATATAAAAATTGTCATCTATATATCTCCACCAAACTAAGGGTTTGTAATAATAATTTTGTACAAAATTTGATTCAAAATTTTTTATAAAAATATTTCTTATTAATGGTGATAAAGGTGAACCCATGGCTATGCCAGAAGTTTGTTTATAGAAGTCAGTTTCATATTGGAAGTATGTTGTTTTTACGCAAAAAGTAAATAATTCAAGAATAGAGTTTATGCTTAGTTTGGGTCTTTTGCCGAAAATGTATTATGTATTTTTTATTATAATATCTATGCTTGATGCTGAAGTAATTTTAGGTAAACTTTAAATCATTTAACACACCATATTACCTTTTTGGTCTTTTCAAAAATAATAAATATACTAGTCAAATAAACTATCATGTCATTTATGACAAAACGTCATAAACAGTTAAAAAATCTTTCAGAAGTTTTTTAAGCAAAATTTCTTAAAATTTAGTCTAAATTTTCATTTCATTTTTTTTATTTCATCTTAACAACGCTGGCCGACTTGCCACCGAAACGTAGATTGGGTTTCTCGATTTTTGGGTTTTTGGGGAGGGTTTTCTTTTTTGTTGCAAGCGATCTGCAAGTTCATAGGGGTCAATAGGGCTGAGCAGGCTAAGCTCGCTATACTCTGGGACCTGGACCGAAGTGGTCTCATTTTCTAGCAACTTTCAAGGAGAGATAGTACTCCCAAAAAACATACTAAAAATTACAATGGCACGACATAATGTACAAGGCCGGCAAAAAGTAAATTTGCCCTTTAATGGTTAGCAAAACACTGGAAAAGGTTATGTTGTTTTGTTTATTTAGATTTATTTAGGTGTAGAAGTTTTCTAAACAGAATTTTTATTTTAAGGTTGACACCTACTTGGAGGCTAAATTATTTTTTTTCCCAAAATTATATCTCTTTATCGCCTTTCGAATTTCATTCTAGAACTAATACCAGACATTCAAAAATAAAAAATAAAAACTTTATTTTTATATTTAATATATTTTTAATACGTAACAGTGCTCCTCAAAGAAAATTTAGCGACACAGGTCCCGAATGCTTTATTTTCAGGTTTATTTATTATTAATAACTTAAATTATTTAAAAAATACAATGACCAAGTTCCAATATTAAATCTCGAAGGGATCAGATTTTTTTGTCACGTGGTCTTGCAACAGAGTAACTGCTGATAGAACACGTAATAAAAAATCTGAATTTTTTGTTAGGTGTTCTGTCAGCAGATCTTCTGCTGCGAGTTAAGTTTTTGGTCGACGCAAAGTACTTTTTAAAAATTTTTATTTTTTATTAAAAAATACAAGATATAAGTTAATTGAATGGATTTAATGGAAATTATAAATATAAAATGTCATATTTTAAGTTCTAAGAATTCAGCATTTCTAGAATCCCGTGAGACCGATGTTCATTTCTGTTCACATAACTCCTCCTCTAAGACGAAACAGCAGGGTAGATGGCTGGTTTTTCAAAGTTTTCTTCTTGATGAATTTTCCATCAATCAATGACAATAAGGGTTGCAATTGTACAAATGGACTTATGAACTCCATCAACTGAATGCTTTTGGTGGATTCAAGTGTAGCCTTTCTTGTAATTTATGAATAGTTTCCAGATCGATCGAATTTAGATTGATTGGATCTTCTTTTAAATAGTTTCTGTTGAAATGCCCAATTTTAATTTCTGTTAGCGTCAGCGGCGTCCCCATAATTATTTTTTCTTTATTTATAAATTGGTGATCTAAAATATTGATCTGGCAATTTGGCGGTATTTCAATGATGCTTGGATCAGTGATTATTTCGTAGTTGTTTGATTGGCAGTTTTTGTGGATTTTCAGTGGATTTATCCCTGGTATGGCTAATACGTATTGATTATTGATTGATTTGACGATAGTGGTCTGGAATTCAACTTTGAGGGCGTGGCAATCTTGGTTTTCGGCTTCTTTAATGAGGGTTCCAATGCAAGTGTTCGCTGATGGTTCCAAGTGATTTTGGCAAATGTAGGTCTGCTCAATAGCAGGACAATTTTCGTTACCATATTGTAATTGATCTGTGCCAAGTATAAGGTAGGGTTGTTTTGGGACAATTATTGACTGGTTTACAGGAATTGGGTATAGGTGATAATTATCGAAGATCTCTTTTAAGAATATTGGAAAATGTATTGCAAAAATTATTATTTTTCGAAAAACTAACTTGTAGGCCTGCTAACTGATAGTAAGATATAATATTTTTAAAATAAATTAATTTTTCTTTTTGATATAATTTATTCAAGTATGTTAAGACGTTGTCTAGTTCAGTAGCCGAAATTACTGTACTATGCAATGTGTTTAGTTTTGCGAACATAATGGCATTTTCTAAATTATCAAGAAAAGTAATTAAATTTTGGCAATTTAAAATAATTTGACTTAATGTATTTTCTGCCCATAAAAATGCTACGATGTCGTTAATGGTATTATTTACATCTTTTTCAAAATTTTCGATACGATTTTGTATTAACTTTTGATTTTTATCGAGGAGAGTGATTGTTTGATTATAGTTGTCAATGAGTTGTTTTATTAGCGAAATTTGAATGGATATTTCTTTATTTGCTGATAATTGGTTATTTTCTAAAATTGATATAGCTTTATCGTATTTCTCACCGTCTTCGTAGTCTAAGGTTCCGAAAAGCCATTTGGAAGCTTTTCCAATAATATTGATTAATCCACGTTTAGAACGATTATGAGGGGTTATATTATTTAACTTAATTCTAGCGTTTAAAATTAAATATTTTGTATGCGAAAGCATGTTAGGTAACACGTTAAAATGCGAATAATTATTTGTATAATTAGGCGAATTATTAAGCGATTTTTCTACAGCAAAATAAAAGTTTTCTATATTTTTTAATTGATTAACCAAGGGTAATATTTCTACGTAATGTATAAAGGTATGTTTACTTTCTATTATTTTGGCTTTTCCTAAATAAAAAGGGAGTAATGGGAATTTTAAAGATGTTATTTGTATATCTTTACAGGATATCATATTAATTGTTATCAGTAGCGTAACTGCATGAAGGTTGAGGTTGGTCATGGTCGTCTTGAGTGTCGATGTCCTGTGGAAAGGTATGAGTGTTAGTACGTGGTCTTTTAAGTTGTGATTTGTGTAAAATTTTGCCTTTTTTGGTTTTTATTTTCGTGTCTAAATCTTCCGCAATTTTTGTTTTAATAAATTTTTGCTTAGCTTTATTGCGTGATGCTCTTTTATTTTTAATGTAGGCTTGTACCGGGGTATGTGTAGGTGGTCTTCGCGATTTTCGTTGCTTTTTTCTATTACGCGTGTTTTCGCAATAAGACTAGTTTCGTGAATTTTATTATATAAAACTTTTAACCTATCGCGTCTATCACTAATAAATTGATTTAGAATCTATTTCGTCGGTAGTGTTAAAAGGATCAATGGCTTTAAGTCGACCATTAATGACGTCAAAAGGGCGTGTTTAGTAACACTGTGTACTTGAGCTGTTATATCCTATAATTGCATATTTCATTATCTCTTTGATACTTATTTTTGGTCTTTCTAAATTTAAAACTCTGATATTGTCTAAAAGTGTAGAGTGTAGGCGTTCTACAGGACTGTTGCTATTAGAGTTACCTGTTGTGGTAAAATGTAAATTGATGTTATGTAGTTTACAAAAATCAATTAAAAGTGATGTTTTAAATTCAGTGCCGTTATCACATGTTATTGATAATGGAATTCCAAAATGCGTGATAAATGTAAGAAGTGCGTCGAACACTGTTGCAGCATTGCAAACGGGTTCTAAAATATAAGCTTGTCCGTATCTAGAAAATACATCAATAATTGTCAAAAATTTTGTATTTGATACTTGAAAGGTATCTAATTGAATTGCATCTAAGGGTTGTGAAGGGGTTGCTGTTAGAGCAAATTTTATTTTTGGAGGGTGTCGATCGTATTTTGCTTGCTGGCAAGTTTTGCAATTATTTATGTATTCTATAATATCGCGTTTCATACCGGGCCAAAAATATTGAGATTTAAGGTCCATTAATAATTCGTTAATGCCTCAATGACATGTTTTTTCGTGGAAGTATTTTAGTAATTCTTTAGGTCTTCCTTCATCAAGTATATCGGTTAAAAGAGTATTTAAAATTAATAATCGATAAGAATGATTTTTAAAAGTTTGTGCTAAAATCTTGTATGGTAACGTGGTAACAGATTGATTTCAGAATTTTGTACATGTATACAATGAGTTTTATTTGGGTCAACGTACCCTTTAAAGAATTTAATTATTTCGGTTTCGAAATTCTTTGAAAGATGGTTTTAATTTCAAAGGGTGTGCTTTTAATTATATGGTAATTTCCGGAGTGTTTTTGATTAAATATTATTTGATTGGTATAATAGTTTACTGCGTTTTCGGTTATCGGAATATTAAGTATCGGGTTTTCTGCGGCAGAATGAACTGTTTCGTTATCGTCTAATTCTCGTGCCGTGGGTAGCTCTATATTTTCGGGAGTGTTAGACTGATTTTGATTGGAATAAAATATTTGTTCGAGATCGTCTAAATCTTCGATTGTTACAGGTTGTTCGTCGTCTCCACGTAAGTATTGTTCGATATCGTTATTAATTTCACCGGGATTACCTAAAATGGAATCATTTTCGGTCATGTTTATCTCTATACGAGATAGTGCGTCGGCGTTAGTGTTATTTTTTCCTTTTTTATAGACGATTTCGTAATTATATTCTTCTAATTTTAGCCTCCAGCGAACTAGGCGTGAACTTGGTTCTTTTAAATTGAACAGCCATTGGAGAGGTTTATGATCTGTAACAATAGTAAATTTGCGTCCAAAAAGATAAGGTCGAAAATATTTGGTTGCCCAGACTATCGAAAGCAATTCTTTTTCGATCGTACAATAATTTTGTTCCGCGGGGTTTAAAGTTCTTGAGGCATAGGAAATAGGAAGGTCATTTCCTATTTTTCCTTGACTTAATATTGCGCCAATCGCGACATTAGATGCGTCGGTGGTTAATATGAAAGGTTTTTCGAAATCAGGATATTGTAAAATGGGATCGTTGCATAAGATCTTTTTGCACAATTCAAAGGTTTCAATGAATTCCGGAGTATGTTTAATTGTTTCGCCTTTTTTAAACATTTTGTAAAGGGTTTTGTTAATTTTGCAAAATTGTTTATAAAACGTCTGTAATATCCTAAAAGGCCTAGAAATGATTTAATTTCTTTCGCGGTTTTAGGTATTGGAAATTTTTGTATGGCCAATTTTTTTTTTGAATTTGGTTTAATCCCATCGGGGGTAATGACATGTCCCAAAAATTCTACTTCTTTTCTAAGAAATTCCGATTTATCTAGTTGTACTTTAAATTTTGCTTCACGTAATTTTGTAAATACTAAACGTAATTTGCAATATGTTCTTTTAGGCTTGTACTAAATATTATAATATCGTCCATGTAGACTAGGCAAATTTTATGTTGGAGGTCACGTAAAATGTGATCCATTACGCGTTGAAACGTTGCCGGTGCGTTTTTAAGTCCAAACAGCATTCGTACATATTTGTAATGTCCGTTTTCTACGTTAAAGGCTGTTTTCTCGATTGAATTTGGATGCATCTCTATCTGATGGAAACCAGATGCGAGATCAAGGGTTGAAAAATACTGACAGCGTCCTAATTTTTCTAAAATATCGTTTATATTGGGCAATGGGTACCTATCACCGATTGATTTATCATTAATTTTTCTGAAATCGCAAACTATTCTAAATTTATTTTCACCGCTCGCGTCTTGTTTTTTGGGAACAATCCAGATAGGACTATTCCAAGGACTTTGGCTTGGCCGAATTATTCCGTCCTCTAACATTTTTGAAATTTGTTTTTGAACTTCCTCTTTATAGACAAAAGAGTATCGATAAGATTTCGTGTGAATTGGAATTTCGTCCGTAGTTTTTATCTCATGTTTTATTTGATTTGTAAAAGTTAATTTTTCGTTCTTAAAATAAAAAATATCTGAAAATTCTTTACAAAGTTGTTCTATGGCATATTTTCTTCGCTGTTAAGATGATTTGTACGTAATAATTTTATTATATTTGGATTCTTTTAAGTTCGTTATCTGGTAAAAATGATTCGATATTATAAATTTCAAAGTGTTCTTTTTAGAGTCCGGGAAGCTGATTACCTTAATGGGTTCTGAGAATTCTAAAGTTACAGGTTCGTGAGATCTATTAAAAATTTCCGTTCTCGCGATGCCTCGTTCTGCATTTGTCAATGTTTCAGGAAAATAAACATTTTCTACGAATTGTTCTGGGATTATTATATCACCGTTGTAAACTGATACGGGGATTTGTAATAAGGATGCTTCGTGGGCGCCTATTGAGATAGTAAAGTTTTTGTTGTCAATTTTATTATAATTTAGGGGTATTGATACTTTATTATTAGTCAATGCTTGATTTTTTAAATCAATAACGAAATTATATCTTTTTAATTCGCTAAGGCCTAAATACCATCGAAAATGAATGAAAGTCAAAAAGAGTAAATGTTATTTCATCGTTTTCTTTTAGCTCTAAAAAGGCAGGAATATTTGCTTTATTTTTAACAAGTGTTTCTCCGGTACCGGTTTTTATTTTACTGGGGTGATTAAATATTTTTTCCGGAAAGTATTTTTCGGCAATTATTGGTCGTAAACTTGATTTTGTACAACCAGTATCGATTAAAAGTTTTATTGGAGGGTTATTTATTTTTATATAGGGTAAACTATCATTAATTTCCGTATGCATTTCTGCTATATCGGGTTGTTGATCGGGGTGGTATCCTGAAAATTTGTATAGTTGTCTAAATATGTGTCTGGGTCAGTAAACCCATCATAAAATATTTCGTTTTGGTTAAAATTAACTTGTTCATCTTCCGGGTAATTATTTTCAAATTCATTATAATTTTGAACTTGTATATTATTTTGGGGTGGTTGGCCTGCAGCCTCGTCGTATTGATTCATTTCGGCAATTTGTGACGAATCGCATTGGTTATCAATTTGAAATAGTTCTTGAGACTAAATTACGCGGTCCTGTTGGTTTAAAATAATTATTTGTTTGATAAGGTGGTTGTCTTATAGTTGGGTTTTTTGAAGTCATTGACATTGGTTCGGGTTTTGTGTTTGGCACTTGCCCTGTGGGCTTAAAAACATTTTTTGGGGGTCCAAACACTTCTTTGTTTGTCGGAAAACGTTTTTGTTGAACGAGTCGTGGTTGAATTGGAATTGGGGGAAATCGATTTTGATTTTGATATTGGTTATGGTATAAATTTTGATTTTGGTATTGGTTTGGGTGTGAATTCTGGTTTTGATTATTATATGCCAAAAAATTTAAATTATTAGGTCGATTGTTTTTTGTTGATCTAGGAATAAAATTTTGATTATAGCTATTCGCGTTTATTTTAGGCGGTGCCTGTGGCAAAGGTCTAAACAAATTTTGAGAATACTGAAAATTCTCTTCTTCCGTCACTAAGGTTATTGCCGTTTCTAAATTTTGGGGGTTTCTTAAACGTATTATACTTTGCAAGTGTCCAGAAAGGCCACGAATAAAAGTTCTTAGTGTAATTTGTTCGTATTGACGTAAATGGATAACTTTTTCTTGAGCCAAAATTATGTTTACGGGTATAGATGTTAATTTTTGTGCTAATCTACTGCGTAGAATCTGCAATCTTTTTGCAAAATCTAGGGCACTTTCACCCTTATTAGGTCTAGCCATTAATAAATCTTGTTCAAGACATTCTAAGTTTCGATTATTTCTAAAACAATTTTAAGTGCGTTTTTAATGCGTTCCCAACTATTTAGCTCAGTTCGGCAACCTACCAATATTTGGGCTCTACCTATTAATTTTGTTTGAATAACGCGCAACAAATAATTGTTTAAAACATTGTCATTATTTTGACCATAAGTAGCAAATAAAAAATCGCAAGCTGATACAAAATTTGGCAGTATTATTGAATCACCGTCAAAATTAGGGATTATATCAACATACATTTTTAACATACTTAAATTAGGTTGTTGTTGTTGTTCTTGAGCCATTTTTTTGTTTTTTAAAGTAAGCTTTTTGAAAAAGTCACCAACTAATTGGTCAATATCGTTCTCACTCATAAACTGAACTAAAACAGGCCAGTTAAATATATATCTAATAAGAAATAAAATCTAATATTTATATATTTTTGTTAAAATTTAAATATAAAATTGTCTCTTTTTAATTGAACTTAATATTTATTTATTTATTTATATTTTTTAATTTGCTTTAAAACTAGAATTATTATTTCTTTAAATAATTAATTTATTGATTTTGTTTAAGTAATATTTTATATCTTTTTAATTAGTAAATTCCTAACCCTAACTTAACTAGAGATCTTCCTATTCAGGGAAGGGGGTGTGAAAAACAGGAATACTTGGCACTTACCAATCAAATACTGGCACTCAACCGTTTTGCGGGGTTGATTCTCCACCATTCACTTGTCCTGCGTCGAGCCGGGGATCCTGAAGTCCGGATGTCTTCGGGGTGGTTCTTTATCAGCACTAAAGGATTAAATCCACGTTTTTTATGAAAATCGGTCTCGATGCCGTGGCTTTTCACGAAAACTGCACTGATCCGATTACGACTGCGCCAGTTAAGTTTTTGGTCGACGCAAAGTACTTTTAAAAAAATATATTTTTATTAAAAAATACAAGATACAAGTTAATTGAATGGATTTTAAATGGAGAATAATTATACAATATAAAATAGGTCATATTTATAAGTTCGTAATGTAGATTCAGCATTTCTAGAATCCCGTGAGAACGATGTTCATTTCTGTTCACATAACTTGCGAGACCAAGGAAGTTTGAAGGTTAATGAAAGCAAAATACTTTGGCGTATTCGATCAAAAAAATGTCCTGCCCACTATGAAAATAACTGTCATGAGGGGCCTCCTCGATTTTGCGCAGTAACAAAATTCCCCAAAATATTTTAATGTGATGCCTACCTACACACAGTTTGTAGGTAGGCAACAGATTATCTTTTGACAGAGCCGGAGTTCCGTTTTCGTGTGCAATGGTGCGGTGTTTATGGAACCATTTCCGTGCTTTAATTTCGATTGTTTTGCCTTGTGTAATTTTATTTTGTTGTTGCAGAATTTTTTGGATTGATCAAAACCTTCATATTTTAGTGATAATTGTAACTATAATTTTGTGTTTATTGTTTGTTACCCGAAATACCCCTTATTAGAAAAACAAGCGCAGGCCAATTTAACCATTACTTTAACAAGACCATAAAATAATCTTGAATTGGGGTTTCAAAAATCTTGTCCAGTTTTATGCTCCAAGACCCATTAGAAAAGAAGTTTATTAATCATTTTGGCGTTACTTTTGAGAACAAACTTAACCGACACAAACACATTACATCCATAGCCTCAGCTGCTTTAAAAAAGTTTGGATTTCTCTTTTGAGCCAGTAAGTATTTCTATCCGTCTAATCTGTATACTCTATATATATTCTAATCAGACTATCTTTAGAATATTGTTCTCATGTCTCGGCAATGATATTTTCTACAACTCTTATCATTCTTGATCCAATAGAGGCTGTGAAGTGGCGCCATCAGTTCTTTCCATGTTAAATCTGATGATATAAAATCGAATAATACACAATTATTTTAAAATTATATAATTGTTTCGTTTATTAACCGACAATGTTGTGCAAAAATTTTAAAAATAACAGACGTATAGTTAGTCTGAATTTTACATTTGATGATGTCAACTTTACACATGGTAACAAAGAATTATGGAAGCCCGGCCTGACCTACGATTCATTGTGCAAACTCCGCGGCGCCGATTCCCCTATTCTTGCTGCCCTGCACGCCTGGACAATTTTGTTCTACAGCATTTTCCTTTCATACACCTTTAAACTTCCTTGTGCGAGACCACCTGACAAAAAAATCTGGTCGCTACGAGATTTAATATTGGCACTTGGCCCGTGTACAAGACAGGTAACTTATTTCCTTTAAAAAAATCGTCTTCTAGACCTTCTTTAAAGAGTAGAAAAAATGTTTTCAGATCCGTTTAGAAAAATATTAAATTGGTTTATGGTTTATTTTTTCAAACTTTTCACTGTAAAAATTAAAAAGAAGTAAATTTAAAAAAACAATGAATTTTTATATAATTCTCTCTCCATGCGGATGTAAATATAAAAACGGCCACCTTTTACTTAAAATACTCTGTCTTAACTTCGTAGCTTGACTGTTATTATTAAAAATATTTAAATTAAGAACAATTTTTAGAAATAAATACAATTATCTGTCTTAGTTGACCCAAATTTTACAGTAAAACTGCTTATTTAATTTTTGTTTTTTTTTTCATTATGTTAATAAGTAATAGTTATTTACCTAACAAGTGTGGAAAGTGATACTTTTCCGCACGCGACGGCAGTTACACGAACGATGCGAAGCGGAGTTCGGGTAAGCCGTCAAGGGTGGAAAAGACACTTTCCGTACGTGTTAGATACAGCATTTTTTCTACGAGTGCGTGGAAAAAGTCAAACTAAACAACCATTAGATAATATTTATTTTTACCATTACTACTCATTATTATTAACAACATTAATCGTAAAAGAACAGTTGGTAGCATTTTGCAAATGAATCGCAGAGGCAAGTTGTTGTGGGTAAGTTGCGGAGTTGGAGATTGCCGTTGAGGTGCAATTGAACCGGTCGTCGTTACAGGTAACAGAGACACATTGTTGCTTGCTAGAAGACGGTACAATGGGCCTTGATTGCGTTTTGCTGTGTTTAAAGGTAGATGAATTTTGGGATAATATTTTGTTTGATAAGTCCTTCTTGAAACTTGTAGAGCTTTCTAGGTAGCCTTCTGCAACAGATGATGACTTCCAACCTTTCAGTCTTTTAATATTCGTTATGCCTTCACCAGAATTACCTAAAATTATAGCTGAGGAACGGCGAAGGCTATGTCCCGTGTAAAGTTTTGGGTTTGGAAGACGTAAATAGGCAGCTATTTCAGAGGGCATCTTGCCAAAAGTATTTATTCCTATGCACTGGACAGTACAAGCCAGTTTTTTGTAATTAACAAAAATCTTCTGTGTGGTGTTTCGGGCTTTCGTAAACTGGAATACTTTTTATACAAAGCTAGATATTTTCCATTTTCAATTTCCTCGAAAATGACAAAACTTCGGCTAGAATGGTTTTGGAGTCTGGAATATTTACAATTAAAAATTCCCCTTATCGTCAATATCAACAATGCTAATTTTCATCAATTCTTCTCGACGACACGCACCAGCTAGTCCGAAAATTGTAGCTACCTTCATCTCTAGATAGACATCATTTGGAGCATCATTAATAAATTTTGCTATTTCATCTTTCGAGAAAATTTTGGCCTTCTTGGGTCTAAATCCCACATTTTGCTTCTTCAAAAATAATGTAACTTTGAAATATTTGCTTAAATCCATGTTCTTTTCGATCTTAATGACACTTTTTAACATGAAATACCTTGCCCATGAGGTATTGGGTTTACATGTTTTAGCAAGTTCCGCGAAATATGCCATAAAAACTTCTTCTTTCATACTTTTGATTTTTTCTCGCCACACCATCTTGTAAATGCCGTATATTCTTTCTCGTACCTGTGCCTCGACTTGGACGGCAACAAATCTAAATTTGCTATTTCGGCTACTTTGAGAATCGATTCAGGTAATTCCTCGTCAGAAGACTTCATGGGAAACGTTTTTTATTCAAAATCGACGATACTGATCAGAATGTACTAAAGACAATTTTAATTATCGACGACTTTAAATGACTTTGATCTTTTATAATATGGACACTGGCACCGGTCAAAACTAAAAATCTGACAAGCAAGTTTAATATATACCAGGATGTTTGAAACAATGTTTTTAAAACAATATTAATTTTTAGTGAATATTTCGTTGATTTTACACCTAATTTGTACAAATAAAAGAATACTATGCCAATAATAGAATTATACTAAGTCAAACTTCAGAATTAAAAACATTTTAAGTACCTGTTTAAGTGGGAAATTTGCAAGGGTTTACTTTTCCGCACTAGTGCGCAAAAGTGATTATTTTCCGCACTAGTGCGGAAAAGTGACACTTTCCAAACTAAATTGCGTGCGGTAAAGTGCTGCTTTCCACACGCTAGTAGAAAAAACATTTTATAACATTAAATTTTAAAATTAATTTCGTGATGAAAAGATATTTTTTTCACTTTTTGATGTTGCTTTGCGAAATGTAAAATAATTTGTCTGGATTTAGACCCACTTTTTGTTTCTTTATTGGTAAATTATGTCAACACGATTTATTATTTAATGACAAATATTAAAAGTTAGAATAAAAAAATCCACGCCAAAAATTAAAAATTCTTGTTTTCTTTCCAATCCAATTTTTGAGAAATAAGCATAGTGCTAATTTCAATAAAATTCGTTAATAACGTCGCCAATTTTTAATCGTTCTTTGGCATAGACATAGTGACAGAGTTGCATCATTGATATGTATACTTTATTTTAATGTTTAATTTATCCTTTGTGGGTTAACTTTCCAAGGCAATCTTCTTCCTTTAAGCTATTATTTTTTTAAATTTAGATATCAGTCACCACTTCATTTGGCAGTTAAAGCGAACTCATATACATCAGTAATATTGCTCTTGAAAAGTGGCAACGCTAATGTTAATATGGAGGATTTTAATAAAAGAACTCCTTTGCATGAAGCAGTCGAATTAATAGCAGATAGCAGACGAGACATTATTAAGGTTTTATTAGGGTAAGTGCACATTTTAAATATTAAGTATGTCGTATGATAACGAACTGACTACCCAGCATTTTCTTCTCTTGAGTAGAAACATATTACTTCTAAATTTTGGGATAGATTGTCTTCTTATGTGCCTATTTTGGATTAAATAACATATGCCTATCACTTCCGGTTAAACCGATTAATGTTTTAAATAAAGCACCCTGTATATTTTTCAAAATTCGAATTTTACAAGCCATTCCTAATATAAAACCCATGTTATATTTTATACCTATTTTGGTTGGATTTCGAGAAAGAAGCAGTTAGATCTTCCAATAAAAGTTCAATTTAAACATATTTCATTTTTATGATATTCATTTATTTTTTCCATATAACTGCATAATGTGCAGTGGTTTCGATATTTTTCTTCGCTATTTTTACGAAAATCAACAAAAATAGCTTTATAAAAATTCAAATGTAATAGAGGGTGCGGCAGCATAACTTCCTTTTTTCAAAACTTAACAAAACGCATTGTATGAATCGGAAAGTTTTAATTTGGTTTTTACAATGTTCGTACATGCCTAAAGTTTTATTTAACACAGCTTTGAAGAGGAAATCACGTAGGTGACGTCCTCCATTCTCGATACATTGAGTAAACCGCTTTCTGGCGCTTCTCATGGCTCTTTCAAGCATAGCATGCGTTATGTTGGCAATTTTTTCCTGGATGTTGTTCTTTAAATCTGAAGGGTCCTTGCACGGTTCACATAAACACGGAATTTCAAAAAACCCTATAAAAAAATTCACAAGCGAATAAATTTATGCTGCCGCGCCAGAAATCGGTTTACTCAATGTATCGAGAATGGGGAACGTCACCTACGTGATTTGCTCTTTAAAGCTATGAAAAACAAAACTTTAGGTATGTACCAACATTGTAAGAACCAAATTAAAACTTTCTGATTCATACAACGCGTTTTATTAAGTTTTGAAAAAAGGAAGTTATGCTGCCGCACCCTGGACATGTTTTATATCAGGCTTGATAATTTGGATTTTGAGAAAAATATAGAATGTGGCATTCATAATAAAAAAATATAATCGGTTTACCCGAAAGTGAAGGCAGATGTTATTATATAGAAAATTGGCATTAGATAACACAATATATCATCTCAAAATGCGAAAGCGATATGTTTGCATTTAAAAAAATTAAAGGCTTGACAGTGATTTCTTTGTCACTCGGTAAATAAACATTACAATATACCACTTTTTAAATAAGCCCTTAGCCCAGAATACCATACCCAACCCATACAGAAGCGACACGAAGCGTCGGCACCTTTGATCTCCGCGGGTCAGATTTCGAAACCTTCGAAACATACAGTTACACTGAAAGAAAATTACACAAATAGCAAATTGAAAAAAATATTATGATGTACACAAAGAAAAATCATTTAAGAATTTTAAATAGGGCTTTTAGTAAATATTGCTTGTTTGGAGACTGGCTTACTTTTACGATCATGTGAGTCTTTATATTGTTTCTCTGAAATTTTGTGTTTGCTAAAATGATTGAAGTTATCAATTTAACTTCTAAATCCGTTGAAACAATATTTTTAAATATAGGATACCAATTAAACTTAATGGTGCGGATTTGTTTTGACTAAAATTGCCCAACAGGAAAATGGTAGAGGTTGGATTTTAAAATTTCTTCCATGTCAATTGTCATAAGTAGATAAATTGAAATTTGTACAGAATCGTATAAATTCTTTTATTTTTAAATATAGTTAATGGCAGGGTTTTCGGGGTTGGGGAACACGTTTTTCATTAGTTTATTTATTTCGTCATATGCAATATAAACAACGATTTAAGAATCTTATTTGCATGTCTTCATTTTATATTCATATATTTATTATTTCAGCATATATAATATATTGTTGAAGTTATGATTGCGTTGACCAGAAATACTTTTCCTATTAAATTTTGCTGGTCAAGTAAATAGTCTAAAAATACTGCAATAATTGTTTAGTTATTGTAATATTTTTATGTATTACCCTAAGTATTTAAAGAAAATAAAATTATGATTAAAAATTTAACTAGTAAATATATATTCTTGACAAAATGGTGACCCTTATTATTTTAATAAAATTTAATAGATTGCATTGTTGCAATTTACTGAAAACTATTCTTAAAAATGCGACTTAGGTCAGAAATTAAAATTTTTGTCCTAAAATAATTTAAAATTTTCAGAAGAAAACAGTCTAATAAGATGGAACCAAGTTTCCATATTAAAAATCATACTTGGTTGCCGCTTATAATATACTTTTTATGATAAAGTGCCAACCAGACACATTTATTGATAATTTAAGATTTTTTTTTGTTTTATCAAAATTTTTGTAGCTCTTTAAAATATTATTAATTTTCGTTTAAAATTTGGTTATTTAAATCCTAAAAACTATTTAAGTTGGAAAATCTCCTTTTTAAGGGGTCAATGCTTGGGAAAAATTACAATTTTAAACATATTTTTTAGTAAACATCAATTATCAATTCTTTTTTTTAGCTTTCTGTTAGCACCATAAAAAAGTAGTTTAAAATATAAACCCAAAAATGTACATACATATCTATATATTAATACATATTATAAATACAAAATAAAATACATTTTAAAAAATCAGTCGAGTTCTCTTCGTCCCCTGTAAATCCTTAATTTTCCTGATAAAAACTGCTTCTTGCTTTACTTGGGACATCCATGGTATGTTAGTGCTAAAAAAATCTAGTTACTCTCATGGAAAATGATTTAAATAAAACAAATTATAATAAATGTGTTATTAAAAACAATATTTAGCATAAGTTTTACATTTTTAAGATATATCTCATACATTTTTAGAGATATTTCCTTAATATATCTCATATAGGTATTTTCAAAAACATTTAATTTGAAATTCGTGCATAGTGTTTTATAATTGATATCTATAAAATGATTACAATAAATCTATAGGGTTTCATTATTTTATGAGTTGTAAATACTAAGATACTGTGAATGATCTTTCTGGACCTTCAGATAGTTTTTTCAAAAGTACTGCAGTCTTTTTATGCACATTTTATTTACTTTTGGAGACAAAAAAGCCTATTTTTCAAACTAAGAAATTCTTAATAAACTGTTTAACAGCATTTGTTTGCAAAATTCCTTAAAACAATTCTGACAAATACCAGAATACTCTTTACATTTTTTATTTTAAGCAAAAATTTTAATACAGTATTTGTCACATACCAAAATTAATTTTATTTAGGGTACCACTTACATGCATCCTTTTACAGTGCGACTAAAGAAATGGTTAAAAATAGGCCCAAAGCAATAATATCAAGCCGTAGCTATAGCAATTTGAATGGTGTCTTGTAATAAGCTAGACGTTTTATTTAATCGGCACTTTTTTTTATCAGTTATATTTATTACAATGGTCTAAGAGGATATTACAAATATGACCATTTAACAACGCCCTATTTAAAATAATTAAGGGGATTAAACCCATACTATTATTTTTCTCACATACTATGACTCGTACTACATATTCCGATACATACTGGAAGAAAGTAGTTTTACCTCTGTAACCAAATTCGGCTAGATGACAATGTCAATTTTATGGTCTTATTTTTCCATTCTATCTATAGAATAGTTGGAAACTACTAAAAAGTTTTAGCAGCTTCAAATTGTTTACAAGATAAAATTAAACTTTTTCGTCTTAGTTTGTTCTCAAGCAATGTATCAAGTATGGTTTAGACAAGATAAACAATTTAAAAATAAGGTCATACCTTTCGATTGGATTAAAGTTGTCTGTCCCATGATCAAAAAAATCTTAGCAAGTGGCTTCGGATTTGTATGTTTCATCAGCAGATCTTTTCGGCAAATGGCTAAACAAAGTTGTGACAGCTTGGGAAATAAATTTTACTACCTTGAGCACCTTTATTTATGTACTTATCTTCAAAGTGTTTTTCACATATTTTATGGTATTTATGTAACATTGCAGGCCCCTTACCAAACAAGTCTTCTTTATTGCAAACCTTTGCCCAAATTACACATCTAAAACAAAATCGTTGGTCCCATGAAGTTAAACCTAATTACTAATCTTACTAATCAAACTTGTAGTTTTTAATAAATTTAAGAGTATTTAATAAATTTTATTAAATAATTTTTACATTTAAAAATTCTACCTATAATCAAAAAAGGAGTTCAAAAGACGTGCAAGTTAATAATTTATATTGCTATTTGAATTTAGTATTGGTACATACCTAGAATCATGTTTTGGAAAAGCAAAGTGTGATATTTCTTGATCCGCACGAGAATTACACAGAGTATATGCACAATAATATCCACTGCTTTTATTAGTCGTTATTTATGTGGGTAATAGTTTTTATTTATCAAGAACTTAAAACACAATAAAATTAACGTCGTCGTCGAACGTAAACAATTATTTTACTTTGTCAGTGAGAACTGTCAATTGGACTTTAAACATATTCGGTAATGGACGACGTAGTATATGCAACCATAATTACTAAACCATCAAAATTCGTCCGTGTCGCTTCTGTATGGATCAGTATTCTGGGCCCTTAGTCCATTTTAATAATTTTATCATTATTACAATAACAAGTTACAGTTATTATTTCAACAAGTATTTAAATAAAAACACGAGTTTTGACAGCGAAGTGTAGTACATGGAATAAACTAAAAAGTATTTTTTATTCAGGTTAAAAAAATACTTAAATAAAAATCACATGTTTTTTAATATGGGCTTCAAAATATTTTGTAGTTTGAGATTTTTTCAAGGATGTTTGAAGGTTAACGGTAGCCCAATACTATGGCGTATTGTAATGTGATGCCTACCTACACACAGTGTGTAGGTAGGCAACAAATTATCTTTTGACAGAGCCGGAGTCCCGTTTTTGTATGCGACGGAGCGATGTTTATAAAACCATACTCGCGGTGTGCCGTTGTCTCATCAACCCTTCCAAGCGCTTGTTTTGCCTTGTGTAATTTTATTTTTTGGTTGCAGAAGTTTTTGAATTGATGAATATTTTAATGATTATTAGTTTATTTAATTGGGATTATAATTTTGTGTTTATTGTTTGTTACTTACAATATTGTAACAAAATGCCTGAAAGATATATGGTTTTGTCTTGAAAATCCAAGGGTAACATACCCGGAATACCCCTCGTTAGAAAAACAAGCGCAGGTCAATTCAAATATTACTTTCACAAGACCATAAACTAATCTTGAATTGGGGCTCCAAAAATCTTGTTCAGTTTAATGCTCCCGTCATGTTAGGTGTCGCGAAAAGAAATTAATTAATTATTTTGACGTTATTTTTGAGAACAACCTTAACTGACACAAACACATTACATCCTTTGTCTCAGTTGCTTTACAAAAGCTTGGGTTCCTCTTTTGAGCCAGTAAATATTTCTATCCGTCTAATCTGTATACTCTGTATATAGTTTAATCAGACCATCTTTAGAATATTATTCTCATGTCTGGGTAATGGTATTTCCCACAACTCTTATTATTATTCTTGATTTCATTCAAAAAAGATCTGTTCGTCTTATTATTGGTCCCACGTTTACAGAAAAGCTTTCTACACTTTCCTACCGACCGACGGGCTGGAGGGGATATGTTACATTTTTATAGGTATTTTCACGACTTCTGCTTCGAGGAGTTGGCAAGTATAATTTCTCTAACAGCTTTTAACAGAGCAAGACGTAGTGTCAGTTTTATGCATCCTTAAACAGTCCAACTTAAGAAATTCCGAACTTTCCACTTTCTTTGTTCTATCATCCCCAGAGTGTCTAGACTGGAATCTGCTATCCGCAGAAGTTTTTTTTTCTCCAGATATTTAGGTCTGGTGTAGATAAACTCCCCTTTACCAAACTTAACGGTATTAGTATTGAAGCCTTAGCCTTGGTGGACTGTCTGACGATATAAAAAAATTCTTATGTAAAAAATTTTATACTTCTTGTTAAATTTGTTTATGCTATCTGCATGAGGTAACACTATTTTATTGTACTTTTATACAAATTATAAATTATAAAATATTGTATTACCCTTAACACAAACAGCCAGTTTAAATTATGGTAAGTTTTTACTTTTCTTGACCCTTGCCGATTTGGATGATTTTTTGCATACAGAGGCGCTGATTACAAATCTAAAGTAAGTGTTTTTCTTTAACGTTTTATTTTTCAGATATCAAGCCTTAAATATGATAATTATATTAAACTCACTTACACCATTTTGCTCTTCTTTGTTGTTAATTATTTTATTAAGATTTTTTGTTAAAATACAAAACTCCCAACAATATGAACTATTTAAATAGAAGGCTGTGAACTGGTGCCATTAGTTTTTTCCATGTTAAATCTGATGATATAAAATCCAATAATACACAATAATTTTAAATATTCTATAATATTTTTGTTTATTAACCAACAATGTTGTGCAAAAAATTAAAAAAAAGAGTGAACGTACAGTTAGTCTGAATTTGACATTTGATGATGTCAACTTTATAGATGGTTACAAATCATAATTAAATTATGAATAAATAATTATATTATCTTAAAGTATAATTATTATGCTAACTGATGAATTACTCAAAGCTTTATTTCATTGGAATAAAGTAAATTTCAATTGTTTCATTAAATTTTAGTAGATAAGAAATTTAGATTTTTTTGCCATACCTTTTTCTTGGCAAATATGCTATTGTCATAGCTTACCCCATAATTTTTTAAGAAACAATAGAGCCTAAAAAGATAAATATACAGGGTGTCCCAGAATATGTGAGCAATCTCTTGGAATCTAATAGAAAACCTAAAAATATTATGACAAGTTCCCATAAACTTTTTGCTATTACTCTCCCCAACGGAGATACGTACATAACGGACGCCCCTGGAAATCGTTTTTGTTTAAATAACTTATAAAATACTAGGTAAAATTAAAAAATACTAGGGTACAAACTGGTGCAAAAACAGTTAATTAACCTTTAAGAACCTGCGAATTAATACATACAAACTTTTGTTGTGAATTGTTTTTAAAATTTATATTTTTTTATATATAAATTAAAATAATTTAAATTTAATTATTTTGCCAATTTTTTACCATCTTTATTTTTTTGTATTTTAACAGGGGTATTCGATTTGTCACCGTAACGTTGATATTTTTATAACTGTCAAAATAGTTTTTAGAAATATAGCCCAATAAATAAAGGGACAAAGCTGTAAATAAATCTGTACAGTTTTCCCTTGTAGCGCAATTCTTAGGTCTTCGGGGATGCTTTCGAGCGAAAAAAAGTTTATCAACATTAACAGGTGGAAAGGGCTAAAAATGGTCCCTCAAGGCTCGAAAAATGGGTTTCCCGCTAATATATGCCAAATTTGCGAATTGGAGAATTTTTGTTAGGACAAAAAATGAAGATTGCCTTGCAATCTACAAAAATGGTCCTCATATTTTTTTCGAAAAATCGATAGTTTTCGAGATAACGGAACCCAAAAGTCCCCTCATTTAAGCTGCCGCTCTACCGCTAGAATGCCGCTATCTTTACGGATTTACTTATAAGCGGGCGGACGAATTGTTCCATTACTCGGGTAATAATGTACATTTTTTAATCATTCACAGTTCATCGGAATGGGAAAACCCGTACCTACCATTTCATATTGAAAAAAGCGGTTAAAGTTTTTTTTCACAATATTTTGAGAGTATCTCATTAATTTATTGATATTTTTTGAAAAAATGGTTTGGTATTAACATTTTTTTATAATGAGATCTTAGCAAGTGTTTAATGATCCCAGAAAATTTTCGTCACAATCTTTCTTGCGTTTTGATAAAAAAAAATGTTTTGCCCACCTGCATTTTTTTGTAAGAAACTACTATTCCCACATCTAACCAATGTGAAATATTATGAATTTTTCGACGGCCTTTTTTGCGAAAAATATTGGTGTTGCGAAAAAAATAGTAAAAACCATTTTTGTAGATTTCGAGGTGATCGTCATTTTTTGTCCAAACAAAAATTTTCTTATTCGCATATTTTGGCAGATATTCGTGGGAAACTCATTTGTGAGACTTTGGGGGGCCATTTTCAGCGGGTTCCCACGTCGGAATCGTGATAAACTTTTTCTCGCTCGAAAGCATCCGCGAAGACCTAAGAATTGCGCCACAAATGAAAACTGTACAGATTTATTTACAGCTTTGGGTACTTTCAGGTCTTCAGTTACTGCACTAATATTTTTCCGGTTGATTTGTAAGTTTTGCGATGGCCATATAACTGTGGTTGCATCATAACTTAGAACCAGGATTTAAAAAATGGACGAAAAGTCCAAAAAATTAATTAATTAATAAATCCGCTACATTATTATAATACATATTTTTGATTGAATTTGATCTTCGAAGACCAATAAAATAAAGTGATTTTTATTTGTTTGTCAAACAAAAACTACCATAGACTTGTAGGATCAAAAGTGAATTGCTCACCTGATATTTTATTTTTAGAAATGGTGCTGATATGAATGCACAAGATCAACACGGATTTACACCACTCCATATTGCAGCACTTAACGAACTTCCATACTGCGTAGGGCTGCTTGTCAGTCATGGTGCCGATTTTTCCATCAAGTCTAAAACAGGCATTTCTGCATTTGCGCTAATTGCCAAAAAAACACCTACTTCTCTAAGTTCTATACAAGAAAAATTTAACGAGTACATAACTCTACAACATAATCAAGAATCTCTAAATGAGATTGAAATGCGATTTGACTTCAAAACTGGTCTGCATCATCCTAAAGAATATGAGTTGTTAAATACTTTTATTGATTCGGGACATAAAGAAATGCTTTTAAATCCATTTTGCAAAGCGTTTCTATTTGTTACCTGGTGTAGAATCCGCAGATGCTACTACGGAATTATTTATAACTCGCTGGTATTTAGTTTAATGCTTCTAGTGTATGTTTTAACGGCCCTTGCCTATGATTGTCATAGAAAAATGAACGATATTACCATAGCAAATACTACGGTACATTGTAGAAATAAATCGTACGAATTTCTGCGAAATAGTCCTTTAACTATAGAGATGCAGTGGTATATATTACTGTACCTAACTTTGTCTTTGGCATACAGAAAAACCTATGGGATTCGTGGATACCCCTCATTAAAACATTATTTTTTAAATTTAGGTAATATATTAGAGTGGGATGGTGTCCTAAACGTATTTTTGATTTCGTTTATATATACCGGAAAGGTGGAAACATGGCAAGTACATGTAGGGAGTTTTGCTGTAATGATTTCTTGGACAAATGTCATGTTTTTAGTAGGTCAACTTCCGGTGTTTGGTCCTTACGTCGAAATGTTCCAAAAGGTTCAAAGCGAATTCTTCAAGTTGCTATTGGTGTACTTTTCGTTGCTGCTCGGTTATACAATTAGTTTCTGCGTATTTTTTCCTAATTCTTCAGCTTTTGCAAATCCTCTTATAGGTGTCATTTCTACTCTAGTAATGATGACTGGCGATATGAACTATAACATCTTGTTGGACTATGAAAAAGAACAAAGTTCGATGTCTCTGGGCAAAATAGGGGCTCAAATAGTATACACTTCTTTTGTTATTTTTATAACTATTATTTTAATGAATCTTTTAGTGGGAATAGCTGTTCATGATATACAGGGACTTCAGAAGACTGCGGATTTATCTAGACTCGTCAGACAAGCAAAATTATCTTGTTATATAGAACTTTCCAATTTAAATCGCAGCAAATTTGTCAAGGCTATAATGACAATTCTTAGAGTTGTTCCCAAACCATATGTAGGTGTCATAAAGTGTAAACCTTTAGATCCGGTTGAAAATAGACTGCCGAAAGAAATTCTTCAAGCAGCTTATGATCTTGCCAAAAAGAAAGAGAATGAGAAAAGACGTATTTTTAATCGTACACAAACGGAAAAATGTCTGTGGAAAAGATTAATACAAGGTAGTTTAAAACGTAATCAGCCGGAATTAAAATGGACTGTAGTTCTTAATCAATTAGTGAATAAACTGGATGAAAATTTAAATCAGATTAAGAATTTACGTGCTGAAGTAAATGAACTTAAAGGAGTAAAGTGATAAATTGAACGACATCTGCAAACCGTGATATATGTAGTGAATCAAACAATTTGAAAAAAAATATATAGTTTTTAAAAAATCTTACAATATAGTATTTTAAAAATTAAAGACGATTTAGTTTTTTTGCAGTCTTTTAACGTTTACTTTATAATTTTTTGATAACGAAAGGCTAGAAAAACGATCCCTTGAAGATGTCAGGATAAATAAGAATATATACAGTGTGTCTGCTTAAGTTGGCAACATACGGGAAACTTTTTTATTATTAATTTTACGAAAAAAAGTTATTCCTTATTAAAAGTTCTTCATGTTCTGAAATCTAAAAATGAATTAGCAGATATCAAATTTTATTAATTTTATACGAGGTATGTCAAAAAAATATGAATTTTGTTCAAGAGTACCTTTATATTTCACCATATCGAAAAATGTTATAACAAAAACTTTTTCGGAATTAAAAACTAAGTTTAAATATGCAATTACATTCCTCTAATTAAAAAAAAATCAAACTTTGCTGGCATTTCTACCAAATTTTGCTAAATATAACTGATGTTTTGAATGCCACTGTCAAATATTTCTTGTCAGAGCATTCTAGATTATAATATATGAGTGCAATAGTGGACTAACCCACAAAATCAAGATTTCTGTTTTTTTACGGCTTTTGAACTATAACTTGATAACCTTTTTGATGAATAGTAGACCAAACCACCTTTAATAATTTACGGATAGATGGCAGCACATACGCAGTTTTGCTTTTTGTAAAATATCTGTTAAATCAAAGTCAAAGTGGACCAAGTGCGGTTGGTCCACTTTGCTTCTGACAAATCTTGTTGTCATTTTTAGTTAATGGTTGACGATTATTCGTTAGTTGTTTCCATTTAGTGCTACAACGATGCAAATATTGTTATTATTGTCTTATAAAATGGACAAGCAAGGTGCTATAATGCAGGGTAAGTACTTTAGAGCTTTTTAAATAGAGTTTACATACCTTTTATTAGATATAAAAATTATTCAATTGATTTTCGAGGTTATGTTACATGGATCCTATTTAGTGCTGGGACATCAAAGCGTCTCGTCCCCTTTTAGAGTATATCAGTATTTTTAGTAGTATATTAAACTTTTTAGATTTAAAAAAACAAAAAAAACAAAACAACGTACCTTTTAACTTTACTGATATGGGATTTACCGAAATTTACCCGATTTACCGCGGCTGGTTGCCAAGGTTGCACGTTGCCCGTTGCACTTTATAATATATAATATGTTTGCGGCAACGTTGCCACAAACCGAAAAAATTGAAGTTAAAAAAATAGAATTCATATCCTTACGAGGAGATTCAGTTTATCTCAAAGATTTGATGTGATATTGTCAAGAGCAAAAAAAGTTTTAAATGCATTTTTTATATTATAACATCGAACATCGAAAGGCTAACATCGATGTTCACATCGATGTTTTTGACATCTAACATCGATGGTAAAAACATCGAACATCTCTGACTAAACATCGATGTTACAAAAACATATTGAACATTGCCCAACACTAATCCTATTTGATTATTTATTGAGTAATAGAGGTTGAATGCATTTTTTTTTATTTGTTCAGGTTCCTTCCACTCAGATCAGTCAGATCCTTATGAAGATTCAGGGTCAGAATATGCTCCATCAGAAGGAGGTGGAGGCAATCAGGCAGTAACAAGTAGCAGAGAACTTGAAGAGGAAGAATCGACAACATCGAAGCCAAAAAGCGTATTCGTCATGAGCAGAACTGGAGTCGAGATATAAATAAACGAAAAAGATGTGCAGGGGAAGAATATACAACAAAATCTAGGAAAACGGTGCCCTCAAAACCTTTCCGGTCATTTGTTTGTACCTGCAAAAATAAGTGTCATGTTCTGTTACCTGAAGAACGACAAAGAGAACTGCACACAAGTTTTTATGCTCTTTAAAGTTTTGACCTACAAACTTCGTATTTATTTTCATTGGTTAAGGTTGTTAATAAACTACGAAAGTAAACCGTAAACCAAAACTCTAAGAGAGAGAAAACAAGAATCAGAAGCTGTATTTTAAGTTTCAGCAGGAAGATTAGATAGACTACTAAAAAAAAAGCAATCGGCTTACCATTTCCATGCGATAGAAGGGGATAACACCCACCAGCCAATAAAACAATCGAATCACGAAAAAACGAAGTTAGGGATTCTATTAAGAAATTCCCAAATTACGAATCTCACTACAGTAGACCAAAAGCCAATCATAGAAGATTCCTTGCACCAGATTTGAGTCTTGGCAAAATGTATAGTTTGTACAAGGATGAATAAAACAGTCCCGTTTCTTATTTTGTTTTCACAGAAATATTTAATATGCAGTTTAACTTACATTTTTATCCCCCAATAACAGACTCATGCAAAAAATGTGATCTGTTTGATATTCAAATTAAAACAACTGTTGATGAGGTAAAAAAACGACAACTTGAAACCGAGCGTGAGCTTCACCAAAGAAAGGCTCAAAGGGTAAGAGATAGCTTAAAAGAAGACGCCCAGTTATCAAACGAAAGAGGTGTTACAGTCATATGTTTTGACTTGATGAAACCGTTACCCACTCCTGTGCTAACAACTGGAATTTGCTATTATAAGAGGCAGCTATGGACGTACTGCTTTTCGATTCATAACATGGCAAATGATGATTCATACATGTTTGCATGGAATGAGTCAGTGGCTCCCTTCAAGCTAGTGGGAATGAAAAGTGCTCATTTTTTTTCTACGAAAAAATTAAAAATAAAATCACAAACAGAAAACTTTCTGAAGATAAAGTTAAAGTGGAATGGTTGAAGATTCAATGGCTGCTTTTCCAGAAGCATTGCCCATTCCATATTCAGTTTAAGTATTCCAACAACAGCGAATTTTCATTTGAAACTGTAGACATAAGTAAGAGAAAACCAACGTTGCAGGAGCTAACTCTCCCCTTATTATACCCTAACGGTAATATCATCAGCGATGCTAAGAAAAAAGATCTCTTCCAGCTGAAGGAATTTATTCCCCAGTTTATCATGGGTTTTATGAGAATCTTCGGTCTGCAGCACAATGAATAGGTGGAGAACTGCTAGATTGTCCTGAAGAAGAAGACTAAACCCTTATGCTTATTTCTTTTTTTTTTATATGTGAAAAATATATTTCCTTAGTAAAAACTTTTCAAATTTATTGATTATACCAGATCTGATAAAAAAAAGGAGAATAATTATATTTTATTCACTTGGTCAGCCTAATAAATTGATTTATTTGCTTAGGGGAATAGTGGACTAACCCACATCTAACTAAGATCAAAGTCATAAATTTTTTGTTGTAAAGTGTGTTTCATAGAGTTAAAGTGACTTATATTACATCAAAATTAAATTGGACCGAAAAAGGTGTTTCAAGTGTTTTTAATTTATGTCACAATATTGTCCATTTTTTAAATCCGATTTCTACCATTTATGCATTTTGGGCTTAGTTCACTATTGCACTGATAGCCTCAATTTACAATAATTACTTTCTGACATTTCTTGTCAGAGCATCCTATACTACATGTACAATAATTATTACAGTTAAATTTTCGTTGTTCTAGTAGCGATCTTCTGTCTTTTTTTTCAAAATTTGATTTTCTCGTAATCTAATTCAATCAATGTTACACTTTCATCCAATTATTATTTTGGATATATATTTTACATTAATTTTCTTTAAAATTGTTTGTAATATTCATTGATTTTTTATTACTTTTAACTTTATTAAATATTATAGAAAATCCTAAATTTTGTATTTCCATTTCAATAACACATCTCTATTAATAAAACATTCCTATTCCACTTGACATTCTGCTGACTTTAAACGTGACACATGACTTTTAACCTATTTCACTTTGACAGTCTATTAACTTCAAACAATGACATAATATGATTAATAACCAATTTTACTTTGACAGTCTGCTAACCTTAAACATGACACATAACTTACAATCTATATTACCTTGAGTCCGGTGAACTGTTTTTTATGAAAATATTATATATTTTTTACAAAAAAGGATATAGATTATTTGCAATTAATTTCTCCTTCCTTAAAAACAATTATTTATTTGGATTGGCTTCTCAACAATCTGCTGCTGTACTTGGAATATCAATCATGTCAAACTTCTGTCATATTGGACCTGGTTATTTATGATTTCCACTTTGAACTTGCTGATAATTACGCTTTATTTATATGTTTAGAATTATTTATACTTTAGTAATACTTTAAATTACTTTGTTGTACTACACCGACTTATTACTTTTGTTAATATTCGTTATTATATTGAAATTCTTTCGACAATTTATATTCTCGATAAAACTTGGACTATATTTTATCAAATCAACGTACAATACTTCTCGCAATTAAAATAATACGAATCTCTTTTGATTTTTTTTCCCGTTCCGACGACTTTTTTTTCCTTTTTTTTTAACAACCCCTCCAATTTTCTATAGCAACCTCCCTTTTGACTTTTCATGGCTATCTTTTGACAAATTAAAAAAATAAATTTCGACTTTATTATTTAATCTTTTCTTTATGCCCTAATTTCATGAATATCAATCTTCATCATTATTTAGAAAATTTCATGGCCTTTTTATTTTTATAGAACAATATATGTTTTAGAAAAGAATTATCCTTGAAATTTATATTTTAAAATGCATGACATGTTTTCTGGACTTCTTAAATTGTTTATTTTTACCAATTCCAATTAAACTTTTGTTTTTAATGAAACTTAAATACTATAATTTATAAACTAGAATTTTCCTCATATTTACACACTAATTACATATCTTAATTCATCTTTGATATCCTGTAATTTGGGTTTTATTACCTCTACTACCGCATGATTATATAATACTCACTTTCTTGAATGTTTATTGTCTTTTAAGGATTATTTCACTAAAGTGTCTTTATTGTTTTTTTTTTAAACTTATACCTTTAGCTATCTTTTGGGTATATTTTGTTACGCTTGTCCTTCGCACCGTTTCAGAAATTTTAATAGTATCTGTTTATATCACATCATTTATTTACTAGTTGTTTTTTTTATTTATTCAATTTATATTAATTATAAGCGTTATTAACGTCTTATATCCGGTGAAAACCCATAATAATATCTAATCTAACTATATTTACAAATACCTAAATCTAAAATATCCTATATATAAAAAAATCAATCATTTAATGTTGTTCATGTCTATATCATGTTGAATATTAATATGTATATAAACCTTGTCAAATGTCGTTTTCAACACAATTTTCCCCAAATTAATAAAAAATTATCTAAATTTTTAATTTAGATCAATTAATACGCAATTTGTTTATTTTTATTTTTTTTTTACTTAAATGGTTCTACTAATATATGAATTCATAAAGATCATTGACATGAAAAACACCTCTAGGCTTTTCAGTGTCTATTTCACCTATTAAATAGCTATTTACACCTTGTTCAGTTATTACTTTAAATGGTCCTATAAATGGTTGGATAAATCTTGCATAAAGTCCTTTCCTTTTGTCTGTAATACGTAAATTTCTTATTAGTACCAAATCTCCTTGTTTAAATTTCGTTCTCTTTCTGATTTTCCTTGTAGTTCTCTTTACATATCTTTGTGCTCGTCTCTGTATATTTTTATTTATCTTATCTATTATTTCTTGATATCTTTTTGTTCTATTTTGCCTTCATGGTCTATTTATTAATTTGTCATTTATTATCCTTTGTGGTACTTCTTCTGTAGTCAAGTTCGGTATAGTGTTAATATATGTCTCTATTTCTTCTAGATATTTATCCCACTCTGTTGGCTCTTCTTGGCACATTAGTCTTTAAAATTTATTCACTTCTGTAATATACCTTTCGGCTGGGTTTGCTTGCGGATGTCTTATGCTGGTATAGTTAAAATTAATATTATTTTTAATTCCATAATTTTTATTCTTACATTCTGGAAATATGTAGCATTATCCAGAATACAATTATTTGGTTTTCCCATTTCTGTTTTATAATGTTCTAGAATTTTAATTATTGAATTGACATTTGTCCTTTTGCAGGAATATAATTTTATATATTTTGAAAATATATCTAATATTATAAAAATGTGTTTGTGTTTGTTATCAGTTTCCGGTAAGTTACTGATAAAATCTATGGCAATGATATCGAATGGATGTTTAGGGATTATATTTCTTGGTTTATTGTAGTTCTTATAATCCTTTTCTTTTATTCTTTGGCAAATCTCACAGGATTTCGTTATATTTTTTGCTAATGATAAGTCACGTATACTATAATAATTTTCACGGAATAATAACCATGTCCATATTGATTATGTAGATACAATAAAATTCTTTCCGCTAGTGATCCGGTTGTTATGTATAATTCTTCCCCATTTACTATTTTAAAATATATTTGGTCTTTATATAAATTTTTGTTTTTTAGTGATCTGTCTAATTTTTCTTGGTCTTCTATTATTGTTTGTTTAGAAAAATGCCTTTTTTCTTATATAAATTATTATATCCCACTTTTATTGACATTTTAAGTTTTTCTTCCCCCTCTATTCTTGATAATATATCTGCTACTGTATTTTTCTTTCCTTTGATATATTTAATTTCAAAATCATATTCTTGGAGTAATAGAGACCAACGGTGTACTCTACTGTTCCCATATTTGTTATTTAAAATTGATGTAAATGCTATGTGATCGGCTTCCACAATAAATTTATTCCCCAATAAATAGAAACGTAGTTTTTGGATGCAATAAATTATCCCTAGCAATTCTGGCTCAGAAACTGAATATTTTCAAAGGTTTGGTATCGAAACAAAATATATTGGACACTCCTTGCCTCATTTATCTGATATAGTACTCCTGCTATCCGATATTCTGAGGCATCTGTTCTCAAATAAAATGTTTGGTTATAATTTGGATGGAATACTCTTAAATTTTGTGCAAAAATATTTTTAATATCATTGAAAGCTTTATCCCTTCTTTCATCCCATTTCCATTTTATGTTTTTCCTTAATAGTTCGATAAGTGTTACTTCTTTTTTGCTCAAATCGGGTATTAGTCTTTGATAATATTTTACTAAACCTAAAAAACCTCTTAATGTTTTTAAACAATTTGGAGTCTTATAATTCTAAATTACTTCAATCCTATCTGTATCCATTTCAATTCCCAATTCATTTATTTTATATCCAAGAAATTTTGTTTCAATTTGAAAAAATTCACATTTGTCAACATTTATTTTTAAACCTGCTGTGTCTAATTCTTGAATTATTCTTTCTACATGTACCACATGTTCCTCTGGGCTTCTGGAAAAAATTAAAATATCGTCTATATAATTATATTATATGTTTGTTTAATATATTATTTACTGTTTGTCTATACTTTTCAGGACATTGAATTTGACTTATATTAATTTCTGCTTTTTTATTTATTTTATTTATATTCTTCACACCTTTAAATTCACTTAAATTATTTTCATTCTCCACACTCTCACCTTCTTCATTTAGTGTCCATTTTGAATTCACTAAACTTAATTCAAGTGTCCTTTTCGGATCCACTTGTAACTCCCCTTGTAGTTGTAAAATAACATATATATCTTATAACGGGTTGCCAATGTTTTCAAGTAAGTTTATTTTCTATTTTTATATAATTTCATAAAAATAATTATTTTATTATAGTACTTAAAACAAATCAATTTTATAAAGAATTAAACCCTTTATGTCTTTTCATGTTTTTTAGTTACTATTATTGCGAGAGCAGACTAGCACTCCATAATAATCTCTAAAAAAGTGTACTTTAAAAAAAAAATATATAAAATTAATAAATATATATATATATATTATATTTATTTATATATTATTATTATATATATATTATATATAAAATATTAATAAATTTAAATATTATTTTATAATTTTTATATATTTATTTTATATATATTAATTATATATATAATTTATTTTATATATATATATATAAATTAAAAATATAAATTATAATAAATATATTATTATTATATTTATTATATATAAATCTTTATTCTGGAGAAAAGCCAAATATTTTTTCTTTTAATTATTATTATTGTTTGATTTGTAATTTCTATAATTTGGATTCTCTGTCATTCGATCATTATTATAATAGTTGCTTGGAGATTTCTGTTCGTATTTGGTCTTTTGTTGTTAAATTTATTGTCCCTTCTCTCGTGATTATATATATTATTATTGTTATTAAAATAGTTTATCCTTTGATTGTTATAATTTCTATTTAAGTTTTGACTGTTAAAGCTTCTTGGATGTAATCTAGTATTATAATTTTAATGTCCTTGATTATTATTATTGTTTGGGCCAAAATTCATGTTCGTATATCTGTTTCCACCCCTTTGCACCCTTGTTATAAATTGTATAAACTGAGTCATGGTTTTAATATTCTATAGGGCGATCGTTTGTACTATGTCTCTATGGTAATGCCTCGCAATGGTCAATACTATTTCTTCTTCAGGCATTTTTGGTTCCAAATAGTTAGCTACCGTACTAAGTTTCAAGGCATAGTTAATCATATCGTCTCTTCCGTTATAGTTATATTTTCCAAAATATAATTGTTCTCTAAATTCGGCCTGTTTAGTCTCGTTCCAAAAGAATCCAGCTCAAAATCGTTAAAATCCTGGATATTATTTTCGACATTTGCGTACCAAATGCAAGCTCCTTCGGATAAATTTGTCCTTATGATCTCTTTTACATCAAAAAATTTTGTATACTCTGATTTTATTACGCAGAGAATTTATAAAAGCTTTTGGATGTATTAGTCTGATGTTACCATAAATTTTATCCCTATTTCTGCATTAAAATTTGGTCTTCCTATATCAATGTTTGGTCTATTATTCTCCCATTCAGTTATTTTTCTATTTACTTGTTCGTTTACCCTCTGATTTATTTGTCTGGCAGTCTCACATAATTTTTCTCTTATAGTTCCATCATAATTATGTATTACTTCTTGCCATCGTCTGTTTATAGTATTAACTGTTCGTTGTTGTCTTGGACTTGTGTCTCTACATGTTCTAGTCTGTTGTCTATTCGGTTTTCCACATTTATTAAATGTTGTTCAGTATTAGTCTTTTGTCTTTCTATTATTTCTAATATCTCAGTTTTCTCCTTATGTACTTGTTCAAATAGTTTGTTTTGCATGTTAAATATTTTTGTAGTCAAAGACTCTTCCATTTCTTTCTTGATATTATTTATTTTATTTTCCATTTTATTGAATTATCCTTAATTTCCCGTTTTATATCCTGTTTTAGTCCTTCTATTTGACCTATAGTATTTTCCTTTATCTCCCTGATATCCTGTTTTAGTCCTCCTATTTGACCTGTAGTATTTTCCTTTACCTCCTCTAATTTGTTACAGATTTGTTGCATCATGGAGTATAAAGCTGCATTAGGATCTGATGTTTGATTGCTAGTACCTGGTAAAACATAATCTGTAATTATGTTTACCCTAGTCTCCTGTAACTGCTGCTGTTCTGTAGGGCTCTGTACATTCCTAGGATCCTCCTCTGGAAACTCCTGTATTTCTGCTGGATCATTTTCTAAAGAATAATCTGTAGAAAAATCCTCAGATTTCTCTATCTCCTGTATCTGTCTCTTTTTAATAGTCTTTCCAGAACGTAGAAGTGTTTGTTGATCCATTTTATTATAATATTATTTAAATTATATTTATTTGTAATTTAGATGTATAATATTTATTTATCAGGTTTTAATATTTTAATTAAGATATGACTTATTCCCTTATTAAGTAAAGAAAATAAAGTCCAATGTTTGTTAATGTTAACAAATATATAGACAAACTTTATTTACATATATTGACAATAATAAAATAATACATTTTTTTTATCATTATTAACCCACAATATGTATAAGATGTCCTTAAAAGTCAAATTGTTCTCTAATTTGTTTACTATCTGTCATATAAATGATTACCTTCTTTTACATTCACTTACCACTATTTTGAAACAATCCTATATATTCTGGATTCGCTATAATATATACAGACCCTATAATAATATTTAATTTATACAAGTTTAGTTCTCTGTATGCTAATAGATTTTTTTTTAATACGAATCTCTTTTAATTTTTTTTCCCGTTCCGACGACTTTTTTTCCTTTTTTTTTTCCTAACAACCCCTCCAATTTTCTATAGCAACCTCCCTTTTGACTTTTCATGGCTATCTTTTGACCAATTTAAAAAATTAAATTTCGAATTTATTATTTAATCTTTTTTTTTGCCCCTAATTTAAATTATCAATCTTCATCATTATTTAGAAAATTTCATTTTCCTTTTTTTTTTTCTATTATTTTTTATAAATATTAATATATATAATAATATTAAATTATATATATAAAATATATATATATATATATATATATATATATATATATATATATATATATATATATATATATATATATATATATATATATATATATATATTATATATATATATATATATATATATATATATATATATATATATATATATATATATATATATATATATATATATATATATATCGGGCTAAACCGAAATAAATTCATTGGTTTATAAAGTATTTTTTGTCAAACCCCAAAATTCCTAACTTTTTGGTCAAACGTCGAAAGTAAAAATCTGTTTCGGCTTTTCCAATGATTATACAAGAGACTGCAGACCCCGGTCAAACGTCGACTATATTGTAACACGTTTAAATAAGTTATACCTGCGGTTAGTTGTGGTTAGTTTGGTTAGTTGTTTATTTTAAATGTAAGAGATCTGACGTAATGTGCAATTCTAAATGTCATATTGCCACACCATGTCTGAATAAAGACTATTTTTTTATTTTTTCTTATCGTTTTATTACATCTAAGTTAACAAACTGAGACTTTCTAATATCTGTTTAAAGTTTGACTGGGCAAACCCCGATTCATTAAATTGAGTTTGGGGACAAATTATTTTTCCTGGTTTGACGAAAATTCTTTGTGAGAGGCGAACCAGGACTGACAGTCAAACTGAACAGAGCTGAGGGGTTGACATAACATATATTAACGTTTTCTTTGTCTGTGGTTGCCTGAGAGTTGTGTTTGCGTTGGTGAGATCACACCATTTTTTCTCAAACTTTTTGGGAAAACATATATATATATATATATATATATATATATATATATATATATATATATATATATATATATATATATATATATATATATATATATATATATATATATATATATATATATATATATATGTTTCCAAAAAGTTTGAGAAGAAAAATGAGTGTGATCTCATCAAAACGTCAAAAACAACCTGCCTTTCTCAGGACAACAACACACGAGTTACCAAAAGAAAACGTTAATATATATGTTATAGTCAATCTCATTTCCGGTTTTTCTGGTTTGTCTGACTAAAGAATTTTCTCAAACTGAAAAACAAATTTGGTAATATATATATATATATATATATATATATATATATATATATATATATATATATATATATATATATATATATATATATATATATATGAAAACGTTTATTAATTCCGTTCATCGCGTTCCCAGCAATCCAAATATTCTCCAAGGGATAAAAGCAAAACATTATTGTTGGGTGTACTAACCGCATGGTTCAAGAAAACATTATTCTGCTATTAGGCAAAAAAGGCACAAACTGAAAATGTCCAGGCGGGCTTTTCAGTGAATGGAGTCTCCGAAAAATTTTTATTAACGAACATCTTACATAACCAACAAAATTATTCACAAAGAAACGGGAGGTCGCAAGAAAAAGGGATATAAGTTTGTGTGGGTAAAAAACGCTAATATTTTCATAGGAGGAATGACACCTCTCCTTCTCAAATTAAAAACTCAGAAATGCTTCGAATTTAGATGCTTACAAAACATTACAGCACGGTATTTAAACCACTTTATTTAATATAAAATCTTTCAAACTTGGTTTATCTTCAAAACTGAGAGATTTGCACTAAGATTTTTGACTTCTTCCATACGTACATGTGACTATGACGTTCTTTGCTTTACGGAGACTTGAATACAGTGTTAATTCTGGAATTTTACAGATTGAATTTTGTGTTCGTAACCGGGATTCCTCAATTTCCACTAAGTCGATGGCGGGTTAATGTGTTGAGTTTCGAATTTAGAACGGCCACATCAGGACCTCGAGCGACCGAGGATTTGGGATATTATTGAGGTGAAAATGGAA
Organism: Listronotus oregonensis; assembly: GCA_019359885.1. Taxonomy (NCBI): domain Eukaryota; kingdom Metazoa; phylum Arthropoda; class Insecta; order Coleoptera; family Curculionidae; genus Listronotus; species Listronotus oregonensis. The sequence goes on along the minus strand of JAHBCN010003539.1, from coordinate 2,020 downwards.
AAAACCAATTTTTTGGGTGTTTAATAGCCTATTATTCCTTTTGGTAAACTGCAACTAAACGAAAATATTTGGAATAATTGTGCACTTATACTAGGTTATTTTAACTTTCATACAATAGATTGGCATTGAATAAATAATGAGCATTTCTATGAACCAAAAAATGTCGAGAAAAATATTCAGAAATGATGGATTGCTTTTCATCCCTTGAACTGATGCAGTTTAATAATGTTTTTAATAATAATAATAAATTGTTGGATTTGGTCTTCTGTAATCAAGATTGTATAGAGTCCATTGCGCACTCTGAAAATGCGATGGTAATAGAAGATTTGCACCACCCAGCCTTAGAATTTAATGTAAATAAAAATTTTTATAATTTTAAAAGAGCTGATTTCGCAAAAATTGATGATGAAATTTTGCGCACCAACTGGTTAAGGCTTTTTAAGGATAAAAGCATCGATTGTGTGACTGATATTTTTTATGATAAGCTAAATAATATTATAGATCAAAATATTCCTAAGTATAAAGTTAAAGGTGGTTTTCCTGTTTATTTTAAAAAAGAAACAATCTTAACAATATTAAAAAAATCGAGCTCATAAAAATTTTAGGATATATAAGGATCAGAATCACTACTTACATTTTTCCAATTTGCGTCGGCGTTCCAAGCAAATGATGCGAAGCGATTACTATGAATATGTACAGAGTATTGAGAGTAATATTTCCGGTAATGTAAAAGATTTTTGGAAATTTGTAAAAAACAAAAAGAAAAGTACTAGTGCTGTTCCTAGTTCGGTTTTCTATTAAAATGAGACGGCTACATCGGGTCGAAACATTTGTCATTTATTTTCAGAATGTTTCCAACATGCCTGATGACTTTAGAATAAGTGAGGAAGATATAAAAATATCATGAACTCACTTGATGCTAATTTAAAACTACTGGCCGATGACATACCGGTATTGCTTGCAAAGTCATGTACGAATTTAGTTAAACCTCTTTTTTTATATATTTAACTGTCTCTACAACAAGGGATTTCCGGCAAAATGGAAGATATCTCATATAATCTCAATATTTAAAAATGGAGATAAACATAACGTTAAAAACTATCGGCCAATAAGTAAACTATGTGTTTTTCCTAAGGTATTTAAAAAATCATTTATACAAAAATTTTAAACCATGTTAAAAATATTATTATGTCAGAACAACACGGTTTTTTTCCACTTAGGTCAATTGAGACCAATTTAGTCACATTTGTCGAATATCTTTTGGGGACAATGGATAGACGAATTCAGGTGGATGCCATATATACCGACTTTAGTAAGGCCTTTGATAAAATTAATCATCGCATACTGATAGATCGCTTTCTGAGGTCGGTATATCTGATTTCCTTTTGCGATAGATTTGGTCTTCGGGGACAGAGTGCAGGTTGTTTCGGTGAATGGGCATCAATCAGACCCTTTATAGTTCCGTCCGGAGTACCACAAGGTAGTCACTTGGGCCCCCTGTTTTTCATAATTTATCTTAATGATATAAAGGAATGTTTTAAGAATTGCAAGTTTTTGCTTTATGCGGACGATCTAAAGTTTTACTACCCAATAACCAGTTTAGATGATTGTCTAAAAATTCAAAGTGACTTGGATCGTCTAGTTTCGTATTGCAGGAAAAAGGATTTATTTTTAAACTTTGACAAATGTGTGGCAGTTACACCCGTAATATAAAATGTATAAAATTTAATTATTACATAAATGACTCAGAGTTTAGAAAAGTTTCTTAAATTAAAGATCTTGGAGTTGTTCTTGACTCAAAATTGTTATTTAAATCGCATATTGAAAACATTATTAATCAATTAAACAGGATGCTAGCTTTATAAAGAGGAATACTGCGGATTTTATAAATCCGAAAGTGATGCTTTGCCTTTTTTATGCTTACGTATCTAGTAGACTGTGTTTTGCATCAGTTTTTTGGAACCCGCAATATCAAATTTACATTAGTAGAATCGAATCAGTCCAGCATACATTTTTAAAA
>JAHBCN010003538.1:17500-73864 GCA_019359885.1 Listronotus oregonensis | reverse complement strand
CTGCAGTTTTTTTAAAAGGGGGAAAATATTTATATATGGGAAATAACCGAGGATTTTAGATTAAACCTCACCTCAAAAGTCTCAAAATCAGATAAAAATACAAAAATCCAATTATTCTTAGCTTAAAATGTAAAAAACATTTTTACTAATAAGCGGGGGCGAAGCCGTTAAGAAATATTACATTTTTAACCTCGTTCTTACTGTTCTTTTGTTTCTTTCACTTCTTTCATTTTCCTGGACAATGTGCAATAAAATTTACTTCTAGGTATTTTTTTAAACAGCCTTTTTTGGACTATTTTAGAGATATGTCTTTGTTACAAAAATGTATTAAAATCCAGGAATAAAAACATGACCTACAAAAACAAATTTACTTTTGATTTGGGTTTTTTTTAAAAACCCCCAAAAAGGGGAATTTTTTTTAATTTCACAAAAGACCCCCGAACCGTCTGGCAACCTTGCATTTACAATTCGCCGGCCCCGCTAGCTCCACTACTTCCTCTAGGCCAGTAAATATTGAGCCTTAAGCCGAGTATGCCGCTCTTCGTTAAATTTTCTTTCGTCAAAATACGGATTACCTAATATTTTTGACTCTTTGATAAACTTATTGTTTTAAATGCTTCAAGTAGTCGAAATACAAGGGGAAGGGGGTTTTTTTAATGGCCGTTGAGCGCAAAGAAAACTGGTATTTCCGCAAAAAACACATTATTTCATATTAAAATAATAGAACGAAACGACCATTTCTAAGTAAATAAATAAAAAATCATTCTCAAAATTAAACGTTGATTCTGTTAAAAATAAAAAGTAAAACGTTATTCAGAATTTGCAGAATAACTAAACAGGTATATTCTTCTTTTATAAACAAAAACACGAAATGCTACAAGAAACGCTTAAAAGGGCCCCCATTTTGTGCAAGACAATAACCTAATCTGCTGTAAAATGCGGTTCGCGAGTTTGCCAAAAAGAACCTCGTTAATTTTTTGGATGTGTACATTTTTAAAATTTGGTTGCTTCGTACTAACCCTTTTACAACTACTTATAAATTTAACTTATTTTTCCGGTAAAAATTTAATTCTAAAGTCCTATAACTCACAAAACTTGTAAACCAATATAACAAAAAAAGCCAATTTTTGAAACTGATAAAATCTCCTACCCCATGACTTGATATTATCCACTTTAGGAATTTGCATTCTCTGTGTGTACCCTTTAAAGAAACACATCAAGTTCAGCCATGCCTGTTTCATAATATATCGCCTCAGACCAATTCCCCCCCTGATACCGTGAAAAAGGTGAAAAATTCCCGGAATGGGAAATTTTTTGGGGAAAAATTTTTTTTCCTTTTTTTTAAAAAAAAAATAGTGAAGCCTTTAAAATTTAAAAACCTTTTTAAAAAAATTTTGTTTTTTTCCCAAAAAAAAAAATTTTATTTGCCTTGTAACTATAAATTCTTGATTTGTTTTTATTTCCCTTTATATTGGGCAACAAAACAAGTATAGGTATATTCATACAAAAATATGGTAAAACTTAAACAAAATTGTTTTCTTTAAAATTAATGTCTTTATAAATTATACCCTTTTACTTTTTTTAAAATCTCCTCGTTCCGTTAAAACTGTCCAAGCATTAAAACATGCAGACATTGAATTTTAGGAACCTTTAAGATAACGCAGCAGTGCCACCAAGGACGTTATTCAAATAATTACTTTCTTTAAACCACTTCCAATAACCCCCTGGGTAATGTCATCCAGAAGGGACCTACAGTTTGGCGAACACCCAACCACATCCATCTACCTACAGGACTTTCAATATATTTCTTATTATTTTTTTTTTTTTATGACAGTCCACGAAGGCTTGATGCCTAAGTATTAGGGTACTATGGGTGCCGGGTTTTTTCAATGTGTAACTAATTTTTTCCCGGTTACGTCAACGTTGTTTAAGAAGTTAAACATGCAGTTTGACCTTAAGCACGGAGTCTGTATATTACAAGAGACGTCCCAGTGTGTTTTCTTCCATCATAACTTTGTTATCTTTTCAGACAAAGGTATGAGATTTGGTATGTAAATTTATGCAAGAATTATTAAAAATCAGATTAAAAAAAATTATATTTTAAAATATTACCTGTGAACAATTTTAGAGAGTTATGTCAAGTGGTTTCTGGGATATTCAATTTTAAAAATTGCTTATTTTACTACTGACTGACTGACTAACTGACCGACTGACTGACTTACTGACTGACTCACTCACTCATTGGCTTTGGAAAATTATGGGGCACTTTCAAAGGGACAAGAAAGTGAAAATTTGGTATGTAAGTTAGGTAAAAAGTAAAAGAAAAATTCTGAAAACTGATCTTCCACGGTAATATCGTTTTTTAAAGGATAGTTTAGAAGATTTTAATCTAAATAAACCTGAGTTAAAATGCAGTCAGGAATTTATTCGTTAAACAAAGAAAATTGCTACATTTTACCTATCACACCTCAAACCAGGCGCGAGTTTGGGTATATTAAAATAAGTAATTTTTGTAGAAAATTATTCATTTATTAAACTTAGAGAAAAGAAAACACATCCCACTATAAACATTTATGTAAAATAAGGGCAAACTTCCTATTCAAAAATCTCGACCTCCTTAAGTAATGAGACCTAAAATTAGGCCAAGTTCTATCCACAATTTTATTTCACTTTTTTATGACTTTGCAAGTTTTTTACCGATCTATTTGTATTAATAAAAAAAACTGTTTATAATATTAAAAGAACAATACATGTATTAATAAAGGCGGATTGGTATGAAACTTGCCAAGTCAAAAAAGAGCTTGGTCTAATTTTACATTGCACGATTAGAAAAAATAAAATAAAAAATGGTTTTGGAAATGGTTTTAAAGTTTAAGCTCAGTAAAAAAAGTTACACAAGGGCCAAATCTTTCTTTAATATTCTTACTTTGTTTATTTTAAAAACCAGAATACTCTTTTTGGGATTTTGCTAGTAAAATATTAGGTCAAATTATTTTTGTTTCCAAAATGATTATTAATAAAACCATAATTAGGATTTCGTATTGATTTTTAGTAACAACAGACTTTTTTAATGTGTTTTGTCATTTCAGGCATTTATTTTTACGATTTTCTTTTTCCTAATTTAAAGTTTAAATTTTATCTATAAATTAGGTTATTTCTGTTTTTACCAAAAATGAATTCGACATTCTTTTAATTGAAACAAAAAAATAAGACGTTTTTAGGAGAACCTTTACATAGGGTGAATTGGGAAAATTTTAATTTTATGTGGCATTTATTTCGTTTTTTGTTTTTTTTTTAATTTAAGGAAAGTCACAATTATTACCCTGTTCAGTCTATGTTAAATAACCTAAAGGTAATTAATCTTACTAAAATCCTCGATGTGCATAAAAATTTTAAAAACAAGTGTTGTAGTATATCTCTAATTTTATTTGAACTTCTAAGCATTCAAAGACCTTATCAGACTCGAATGCAATAAATCATTTGGTGACTCGAAGAATGCAGAAATTTTTATGCAGGAAAGAAAATTGTTACCGTTTCTGTTTTGGATGAATAGCTGAGTAGGTACCTTTTGTTACGTTTCTGTGTGCAATCTATTGGAAATACGGAAGAAGATATTTTATAAACTATTCTTTCCGATGTTGTCAGGTGTAAAGTATTAAGTTTACAAAGTATTCTTAACGTTCAAGGACTTTAAGGTTGTATGAACTGAAAACTACAGACCCCGCCATAGAGCTTGGCATTTTATTTGTATCTGGATATAAAATAAGTAGTATCTGCAATATGTATCTTAAACCTAAATGTATTTTTCAAACATGTAGAATTAATAAGACCTGCTAAACAAAAAATCCTTTGATCTTGTGGGTATTATAATGGAAAAATGACTTTAAAGAGCATAAACACATAAAAGCCACATTAGAGTACACAAAAGGGGTTTGGTTTAATTCTATATTGCACTATTATTAAAAAAATAATTTAAAAAATGCTTTTGGAAAAGATTAAAAAGTTTTAGCTTGGCAAGAGAATTACACAAGGACACAATATTTCTTTAGTATTCTTACCTTGTTTGTTTTGATATAGTTTTGAGAAACAGAATACTTTTTAGTATCTTTCTCGAAATTTTACAAGTAAAATATTAAGTTAAAATATTTTTGTTTTGGCCAAAATTATTACTATTAATAAAGTTATAACTTTCGTTTAAATAATAAACATTTTGTTGTCATTTTTAGAAACAACAGAATTATATAATTTAATTAGGACCTATTATATCGACTTTTGTGTTTTGGCATTTTAGGCATACATTTTTACGATTTTTCTTTTCCTTATGTATAATTTGCAAATTTCTCACATCAATTAAAACAAAAACTGCAGGTCTTGCCATGTTACTTGTACCTGGTTATAAAATAAGTATTACCTGCAATATGTATCTTAAACCCGAATATATTTCTTAAACATGTAGAATTATTAAGATCTGATAAACAAAGAATTATTTATTTAATCTTGTGAGTATTTTTTAATAAAAAAAATGACCTAAAAGAGCACACACGCATAAACGCCACATTAGCTTTTAAAAAGTTTGGATTTCCCTTTCAAGTCAGGAAGAATTTTCTCCCTTCGGCCTGTTTCCTCCGTCTGTATCAAAAATTACACCCAATTTGGAATATTGTTTCTATATCTTTTTTAACTCTTGGCATTTTTAATTTCACAAAAATAGCTATTTTTCTTGTTATTACCCTCACTTTTACTATAAGTCTTTCTTTTAGTATTCTCTGACAAGCTGTGAGAAGTTTTTGCTTTAAAAATTAGTTTCTCGCACCCCAAAATAGCCCAAAATAGAGCAATGGCAACATTCTATGTAAATAATTATATTTTCCCCTTATCCGCTTCTTTATTCTGAAGTGTCTAAAATGTGTACCTATCTCTTTAAATCCCGCAAGTACTATTTCAGAAAACTGACCTACACTTTAAATAAGACCTCTACGATATGTTAGAACTTAGGCCGACTTAAGATAAAAAAAACCTTGCATATTTGTTTTTAATCGCAAGACGTCCATTATTATAAGTTTCAAAACATTGGTAAAACAACTTTTACCATTATTGAAATAAAATAATTTAAATACTCTTTAGTAACATTTTGTTTACGATCTACCGTCTTGTTTTTAAAATTTTAAAAGTAAAATAGTACAAAATAAAACGCTTGTTTTGAATATAAAGTAATCCAACCACACAAAACTAGATTTTAAAGTACTTGTACTGAATCAAGTGTATTTCCGATTTGAATATGAAAACTTTGAAAACTTTATTTCTTTGTTTGAATGTTCTTGTACGCTATCTTTTTCCGAACTTTTTACCAAAACTTTAACCACACTGTTATTATATAGTTGAGCTTTCAAACTATGCTAAGAAATCATACAACAAAAGTTTAATCTATCCAGTGGCATTGGTAGAAAAATTAAATTACACAAAAAGTTTTGCTAAAGTTTTTTAAAATTTAATTTTAGGCTTCGATGACTGCCGCCAAAACTTTTTTTAGGTTAGTAATAACACAAGTCAAGAAATTCAAATTGTTGTAAAGTAACATTTTTGAAAATATTTTTGTTTAAAGTATATTTAGTTTAAGACCTACATCCAAAAATGATAGGCTAATAACTGTAACACGTACAGTTTTTTTGTTATAAGGAGAAAAAAGAAGAGAAGACATAGTTTTACAATCTTATATATTAATTTAATATAAACATATAAAACATGTGGAATCTATGTAAAAACATTACTAAGGATTGGTTGTTATGTGCATAAAGTCAAAAAATAGCTTTATTTTCAAATTACACAAAAATATCGTAGACAAAGCCATATTTATAATACCTACAATAAAATATACAATATACAATTAAACAGATAAGTCATTTTTAAAATTAGATGTACAAAGTTAAAGCAACAAAAAAATATTTTTACAGAGTAGTCAAACAAAAATCAAACTACAAAAAAAAAACGTTTACACTACTAGACAATAAATCATTCAATTCTATATATTATCCAGTCAACCAACACATCTACCTGTCATTATAAAACTCGTCAAGAGTGTAGTATGCCTTCTCAGTTAAAAACCTCTTTGTCAGTTTTCTAAATCCTTTATGGCACTGTTGCCTCCTCAATGAAAGAGGCAGCCTATTAAAAATTTTCTTTCCCTCGTAAATAAATGACCTTTTAATTAGTTCAGAGCGAGGAATGGGCATGTTAAAAGTAAAAGTCTGACGCAGGTTGTAATGAGTTGGCAATGACAGTTCATCCTTATACTTTTTAAAAACTAAACAGACCACCGCCAAAATATAGATACAAGTTGGGGTTAAGATAGAGTGTCTGACGAACAAGGGACGACAGGATTCACGAACCCTGGCTCCACACATATATCTAATTGCTCTCTTTTGTAACACAAACACAGATCCGAACAGATATTTAGAACATGGTCCCCAAAAACAAATACCATAACGAAGATGGGATTCGAATAGTGAAAAATAGGAATTTCTCGCAATAGATGAGTCCAGATTGTTATATATAACCCTCAGTGCATAACAACCTGAAGAGAGTATATTACATAAATTATTTATGTGATTTTCAAACTTTAGATCGCTGTCAATAGTTAATCCCAAAAATTTAATTGCATTAGGCATAGCGATCAACTCATCTGCCAAACAAATGTTCTCCAAGTAACACCTAAACGTCAAGATATTAGTCTTCTCAATATTAAAAGATAATAAATTTGCATCACACCACTGTTTTATCTTACACAAGTCGATAACTAAATTGCCCTTTAACCGATTAATATCAGTATCATGCCAAAGAATGGTGGTATCATCCGCGAAAACAGTGAACCTTCCAGCTATTGAAAGGCGAGGCAAGTCGTTAACGTAGATGAGGAACAGTAGCGGACCCAGAACCGAACCCTGGAACACCAACTGTACTGAGTTCGTCCGAATTAACATCATTATAAACAACCGTCTGAACACGCCCAGATAGATAAAAGCAAAACCACTCCAGAGCAATCCCTCCAAATCCATGTGCCTCCAACTTCCAAAGCAGTATCTGGTGGTCCACACAGTTGAATGCTTTCGACAGATCGCAAAACACCGCAGCGGCAGCCTCCCCAGAGTTCAGGTGAATATATAGATGCTCAAGAAACGCAAAGATAGCATCGCTTGTGCCCGTCCGGTCCTGAAAGGCAAACTGACATTCGCTCATAAGTTTGTGTTCATTCATAAAAGACATCATCCTCAACTTGACAATTTTTTCCACTATCTTCGCCAAGGTAGGCAGCAATGCTATTGGTCGAAAGTTTGAAGGATTGCTGTGATCGCCACCCTTAAAAAGCGAAATGATTACAGCCTTTTTCAGGCAGGATGGAAAGTTACCTGTAAGAAAGGAAGAATTTATTGCGTCGGCCAAAACCTGCAAGGCCCTCTCTGGCAAAGCCAAAAATATTTTAACAGACTGCCTATCCCACCCCGAAGCATTCTTATTCTTAATTTTAACAAGCAACCCCCGAATTTCCTCAGCAGTAGAGGGCACAAAGAAAAATGTTTCAGACACTGATGGATGATCCAAGTAATCACGAGGATCTTTCGTTTGTGATATTTTTTATGCCAGCCTGCCAGCAATACTATGTAATAGTAATATGAGTTGAGCTCGGTCGCACTTAAGCTATTAGTTGTAGGTGTAATATTATTATTTTTGCCTCTCAATTTATTGACAATCTTCCAAGGCTCCCTTGCTTTGTTTCTTGACCGTGCAATTCTTTCCTGAAAGTAAGTTTTCTTCGCATAAAAAATATATTGCATGAGATATGATGCAGCGACAAAAACGTTCACTTTTTCCTTTGTTTTCTGTAGCATCATCCCCTGTTAAAAACCAACAGTAGTCGCCCAACATAGATGGGTTCCAGCGTCCCGGGTATCTTGTTTCCATTGTTCTGATGTCCTGGTAAAACCTCTTTCCTTGTTCGTCACTTATTGCACCCAAATTTTCCGGGAAAAAATTAAATGGGAGTGTAAAAAATGTATTTCTAGGAGCATTGGACACCCTAGTAATTCATATATTTTCAACGGTTCATCTATGAGACCTTGATAGTCTTCATCTTTCTTGTTTCCTGGAAATCCTTTTACTACACGTACAAAACAAGTCCAAGCTGCCAATTCCTTTTCATTTAATTGTTCTTAAAAAAGGAGCGTCCTTATCTGAGGTCCAATAAATATGCCTTCTTTTAATTTTGCATTACTTAGTGAAGGAAATATTTCTCTTAGGTACTGAAAACCACTATCTTCTTTGTCCATGGCTTTGACACATTTTTTTATTAGTCCAAGCTTAATATGAAGAGGCGGTAGCAGCACCTTTTTTGGGTTAAGAAGGGGGACATATTTAATGTTTGAAGTACCAGGTTCAAAAGAAGTTCTACGAGGCCAATCCTTTTTACTGAAGTGTTCTTTTGTTGCCCTACAGTCCCACAGACACAAAAAACAGCAATACTTTGTAAAACCTCCTTAGATACTGTTCATATTTAACATGATTTAATATGGTTGCTAAGTTGTCATATGTTTCTTTTATTATCACTGATGGTTTAGGTTGATTGATTGATTGATTGATGACATAAATACACAAGTTGAGGTTTTGTCCGCCTCGACACTGCAGCCTACAGGGCTTGTTGTATTTCTTGTGTATTTGTTTCAGTTAAAAAGGTTTGACACCTTAGACAGGTGTAGGTAGCCCTTTTACTGTTCTTTTCTTGTCTCCAGCCTCCTGGTGGTTAGTGTCCACCCTGAGGTTTTGATTTGTTCTCCAGTATGTAAGTGCAGGGCACTCATATATGATGTGAGACCCCCTTCGTCACATAGTCTGCAAATGGGTTCTTCTCTATAGATGCCCATAGTGTGCATATGTTTTCTTAGGGTGCAGTGTCCGGTTATTAATCCTGTCACTATTCTAATCCGATTCCTGTTTAGTTTTAGTAATTCACTTGTCAATGCTTTCGATGGCGAGTCCAACATTGATTTACTGTGATATTGCCTTGGAATGTGGTTCCAGTATGACTGATGCTGTGTTTAAATCCACCGAGTCATGTAGCCACGAACCGAGGCTTTTGGTATTCCAAAAACAGGTTCAGGACCCACAAACATTGCTGCGGAGCCTCGCCTGGCCAGGAAGTCTGCATTTTCATTGCCCTGGCACCCAGGAAAGTGTAACTTTGTTGTGGTTAGCCAGGTTTAGGAGGCATTGCAGACAGTTCCAATCCAGCCTTGAGTTGATTTGTTGGGATGCCAAAGCTTTTATGGCCGCTTGACTATCAGAGAAGACAGAATGTCCCTGCCCTTATATCTCCTCCTCAAGTTCTCTCGCAGACAAAGTTCACCGGCATATATTTCCGCCTGGAAAATAGTGTTTTTTTTCCCAGGGAAGCATAAGCATTAAACCTGGGGGTCATGCCATGTATTCCTGCGCCGGCTTCATTGTCAGTCTTGGATCCATCGGTATACCAAATCAAATTCCGAGAGTGACCAGAAGATCGCTCACTACCGCCCCAGGTAAGCTGGGTTTTGTAGGGTCTGTGTGTATTTATCCGTTTTGGCATTGTATCACTCCTTATCTCAAATATTGGGTTTGTGATACTGCTCGTTATTCTGGTGTGTCCTAGGGCAGGCCCAGAGCACCAGTTGCCGTTACATTTCAGCCTTATGCCCCAATCCTCGCCTCCGCATGGTTTAGGTTTAAAGGAGCTATCGATACCGGTAGTTCCTGGCAAAGAAGAACTAACCTTAGTGCAGAAGGCAAATTTGGATACTCTATTTGGCTCTATGCTTTTTTGAAATCTCTTCTGTTTTAGTGATGCAAAATAGCAATCACATACATGGTCAGTAGGTTCTCTCCACACTATGGGAACAGCAAACTGCATAGAATTTTTTAGATACACCCACTGCACTAAATTTACGTGACAATTCACACAACAAACATAAGGAGCCCAACTTTTATCTTGATCCCCAACTTGGCACTTAAAATATAAAAAATAGGCTTTTTTGACTTTTTCAGGTTAGATCAAGCTTGGGACTTTGTAATAAATCGTCCAAATATATAACAAAACTTATCGGCTGGATTTTTGCAATATCGACGATTCGAACTTGCCATTTTATATCAAAATCGACTTAAACACTTGACTGTACTGTAAACGAGACAGAAACCAACCAAACTGCAGAAAACAATAAAACTCTTAAAGGTTTGTACAATACTGTGAGAATAACCCCTCTGCGGTCTTGTTAAGCTTTCTGGTCCTAAGGCAGGTAAAAATGATTTTAAAGATCGCATTTTATGAAAGAAAAGCAAGTACTTGAAAATGGACGTGCTAGGTCATTTCTAGAAAAAAGTGTTTTAATAACTTTCTATATGACACGCAAAATAGGCATTCTCATCGATGTTACAAAAATTATGTTGACTTGTGTAATTAAGGCAAATTCAAGACAAAAATCTTTAAAAAAAAAGTTTAAATGGTTGAACTATATGAGCTGTAGAGTAATTTGGGTGGAATAATGTTGCTTCATTGCACTGTAAGACGGAAAGAAAGTTTATATTTAAGGCAAAACAAAAAACTTTAAAACCAAATATTTTGTAATATAAACCCTTTATTTTGGTTTTATTTGAAACACGAAGGATTTATTTGACGGAACTGGTTTAAAAGGGTTAAATATGTACCTGGTACTTAGGCTCAAGTACTGTATCTGGTACTTAAGCTCAAGGCGTAGATAACAGAAGAATTTAAACAAGCAATATAATTATCTAAAACTAAAAAAGCATTAGGACCGGACGATATACATAGAGGTTTTTAAATTCTTAAAACATGAAAACTTTTTAAACATCCTGGTCAATCTATTTAATCAGATTATCAAAGCGGGAAATTTCCAACTGACCTTTATTATACATTTTCAAAAAGCATTCAGCAGAAAAATGCTCTAATTACCGCCTAATTAGCCTAATAAGCCATATGCCAAAACTATTTTTAAAGATAATTTATATAAAAAATTATTGAAAATATAAATCTTTAATGGGCAGCACATAGGATTTCGGGAAAAAAGCCTTAAAACTTCTAAAATAGCGAGGTAATAATCAGAACTTGCTGCAACAGAAATTTTGTTTTACTTTATGTTTCTAAGCGTGCTGCATTTAAATATAAGGTTTATTTTTGCTACAAGCGGTAACACATTATTAAAAATGCAATTTTTACCTAAATGCGAGAAAAAATATTTTGTATAGTAAGTATAATAATTTGTAGACCAATAAATAGTGTAATTTTATAAAGCTGTGCAAGACTTTTGTGTAGTTGTTTATTTACAATGGTATATTTCTTTTTTTCTTTTTGAGTGAAACTAGAGAACAGCTGGTAAGAAAGTTAAAATAAAAAGGCCCTGTGAGCATAACGACTATGCATTTTGCGAAATCTTTATTTAAGTGAAAATATGTGTGTATCATTTGCGGCAATGGTAAAAATTTAAAAAAAACATTAAGCACGTAAAAGCTGCTCAATGGTAAAAACAAAAAAAACTTGTTTCCGCTAAATTTCGTGATGACACTGCAATTAAAAATTTAATTACCTACGGATACAACCAATTTATATAAAAATAAAGAGCGATAAAATGCTAATTGTTGTAAAACATACGTTACAAGACTACGTTAGTGTTTGTGAATATTTCATAGATAGAAACAATTCAAAATTTTGCAAAAGCTAGCGTTCCTGCACTCGAATCGTCACTCGTGCTAAGCCGTACGCCACGCGCGCTAGACAATTTTTTTTTTCCGAACGTTGCAACTCATGTATTCGTTAAATTTATTTTCAAAAACGTATAATTTTGATCAAACTAGAAAGTTTAATTTTTTTTGCAAAAAGTAACAACCGAAATCTGTCATTTTATCAGTCAGCCCAATACATTTTTAAAGTGCTAAATATGGTTCACTTTGTAGTTTATGATTATTCTGTATAAAATTTAATCAATTTTTACAGGTTTTTTTATCATAACTTTTTGATATTATTATTTGTCACAGTTTTATAAAATGCATGTTAACATACTTTCATTTCATGAAATTATATGTTGTTAATATATGTATAAAGATTTTTTATGTGTTTGGATAATGGTCTGGAAGTTTGACCGACATAAAATTTATTTCATTTACAGTGAATCGTATAATTACCATTTTTTGTATTTTTGTTTATTTTATTGTTTTGTTTTTGTTTTTTATGATCTAATAGTATTTTGTATTTTAAAGGTATTACAAATGTAAAATTAATTACCTATTCGTTTCAAACCATTAAATAAAACAGAAATGTATGGTAAAAATAATTTGGTACTGGGTATATTTGATTTCGTCTTAAATTGGGTTGTTTAAATGTACGAAAGCAATTATTTATACAATTATTAAAGAAGTAAATACTTTAAACATGGTGTTTCTTAGAGGTGGTTTACCCTGTAAAATTTTAATTTCTTATTTTGTCTTATTCCAAGAGAATACATTTTTATGAATACATTGTATTGTTTTCCTAACATTTTAATTTCCTAACATTTTCCTAACTGAAAACCTTTTAAAATTTAAACAGCAAAGAGTAAAAACACGTTATGTCATAAAGAAAAGTAAAAAAGAATCATGGCAGCAGTATGTTTCGAGTATCAAGAGCACTACCCCTATGTCAGAGATCTGGAGGAAAATAAGACAAATTTCTGGAGTGAACTCGGGTGGAGGAATAAGCTCACTTTTTATAAATGAAAAATTAATATACAACCCCCAAGAAATAGCTAAAATATTTGCAAAAACCTACCAAAGTTTCTCAGCTGATACAAATTATGATCCTAACTTCCTACAACATAAAAACAAATTAGAAGATAGAAATCCAATCATCATCTCAAATATCGAAAATTCACCACTTAATAAAATTATATCTAGAGAAGAATTTGACGAATGCCTTAAAGACATGGAGAATAAGAGCCCTGGACCAGACGACATTCCAGTTATATTTATCAAAAATCTTCCTGAAGTAGCAAAAAATTACTACAGATTTTTAACTATATTTGTACCAAACGAAGATTTCCCAAAACATGGAGTGAAGCAATTATTATACCAATATTGAAACCAAATAAGTCCAAGTTTGATCCTGAATCATATCGACCTGTGTCTTTGACTTGCTGTATGTGCAAACTATTGGAAAAAATTGTTAATAAGCGACTCATGTGGTATCTTCTTTCCAAAAAACTTTTATGCTCTGAACAAAGTGGTTTCACAGATAACAGATGCTCGACGGACAATATAATTGACCTGGAATCCGAAATACACAAAGCGTTCATTAACAAACAGAAATGTCTGGCAGTTTTCTTTGACATCCACCGAGCGTTTGATTCTGCATGGAGATATAATATCTTGAAAAAATTATAAACCTGGAATATTGATGGAAACATGTTGGCATTTATTAAAATTTTTTTACATCAACGTAGCTTTCGAGTCAAAGTTAATGGCAAAACTTCTGATCCTGTAATTCAAGAAAATGGCACACCACAAGGTTCAACAATCAGTACAACTCTCTTTCTTATAGCAATGATGACTTGTTATCTACGTAAAAAGAAAAAATCTGGTATCAATGAAGTCACTTATCCAAAATCAAATAATACATCTTCAACGTTGGTCAGACCATACAGGCTTTAAATTTTCCGCTCAAAAATCAAAATGTATGTTATTTTCCAAGATGCCAGTGGATATCCGCCCTGCACTATCCCTCAACAAAGAAAACATCGAATATACTGATAAAGTACAATTCCTGGGAATGATTATGGATGAAAAACTGAGTTGGTAGCCTCATATTCGTCAGTTGATTAATAACTGCCAAAAAGGTATAAACTTACTAAAAGTACTGTCCAGTAAAACATGGGGCGCGGACTCAACCACTTTAAAAAACTACCAATCACTGATACGATCAAAAATCGATTACGGTTCTATTGCATACGCATCTGCAAAAAACAGTATATTAAAAAGGTTGGATTCAGTACACAATGCAGGAATACGTATAGCCCTAGGGGCATTTAGGACTAGTCCCATAGAAAGTATGTTAGTTGAAGCTGGCGAACCACCCCTAGATTTAAGGAGAAAATATTTAAGTCTCTCTTATGGTGTTTCTATCGCTCCTGATTCTACTAATGCAGTATACGATAACACTTTTTCTAACAGATACAGGGAGTTGTTTGACAACAAAAAAAGGTCAGATCCACCATTATACATAAGACTGACAAGGTACCTTGAAGATTTAAACATTGAATTACCATCCATATTTCCTTTGCAACATGATCTACCACCACCATGGATACTGAAAATGCCCTTAGTGGACAAAACGCTTTTAAGGTATGATAAAGCTGAAGATAATCCAACCATTATTGGAAACACCTTTAATAAAATATTATACGATCACCAACAATATGAGCAGGTATATACAGATTCTTCCAAGTCCATAGAAGGAGTAGGCTCTGCTGTAGTAACAGCAAAAGACACTCTCTATTTTAAACTCCATCCCATGTCCAGTGTTTTTACGAGTGAGCTTTATGCTATTCTTCAAGCTCTAGTTTTCATTAGAGAAAACCAACAAAAGGAAAGATTTTTAATTATTTATTACTGACTCTCTTAGTGCACTTAATAGCTTCCAGAAAATCTACAGTAAAAACTCAATAATAAACATAATTAAAAAACTACTTCATGACCTCGCAGTTGCTGGAAAAGGAGTTAAATTTATATGGGTTCCTTTACATATTGGTATTGTTGGAAATGAGAAAGCAGACAGAGCAGCCCGTTGTGCGGTCCAAATTCCAGAGGCAAAGGTTGTTCATCGACTGACAGTAACTGACGCTAAACAGTTTATTAAAAACCACATTACTAGTGAATAAAAGACACAGTACTACCCTGGCCTAATATCCCAGTACGACGAAAAGAACAAGTGCTTGTCTCTCGCTTAAGAAGAGGACATACCAAACTAACCTAGAGTTATCTTATAACGCGATCAGACCAACCCCAATGCGAACAGTGCAAAACTCCTTTAAGTATACAACATCTACTTATAGACTGTACTCGCTATAGAGCGGAAAGAGAGGCATGTCAGATTTCCCTAGACATTGTAAAAACACTTGGAAAAGACTGTGACTATAACTTCATCATAAGATTCCTAACTACCACTGGTCTAATTAATGAACTTTAATTAAGAATTTTAATGATTTAAGTTGTTAAATGTATTTTCAAAACCTAGAATGTCTAATAATGTTTGGATTAATTTAATGTATGTGCGCTAATAACCCTAAGAGGTTGACGCGCTAATTAAATAAATAAATAAATACATTTTTGCTGTAAAACATTTATTTTTATTGTCCGTCATGATGCGCAATTGTGTTAAAAACAAACAAGGCGTCATTGTATTTAAAATGATGTATCCTATCTGAATAAGAAAAAATATATCGATGGTCCTATTTAAAATTATGAAAGTAATAGTAATTTCCGGTTAAACCTGAAGTGATACAAAACAAGTGCATAGGACGAAGGATGCATATTTATGTCAAATACCAACGTACTATTTTTTTTTCACTTAAAAAAAAAAATATGTTTCAGGGGGGAACCATCTCTAAGAAATACCCGGTATAGTGCCCAACAAAGATTCTTTAAAGCCAGAATCCGCCACAAGAATATATAGAATATATTTATAAATACCAATATCCCCGGGTATCTCTTTAAGCTCTTTAAAAGCTAACTGTCCAACTTTATTATGTCAGTATATCCTCTTCATACTAAATATACAAAGATTAAAAGTTTTAAAAAAACTTTAACAGAGTAAAAAACATCAATCTTAAAGTTTTTTGTCCTTCTGCTAAACTTTTCGGCTTTTATTATTTCTTTCTTACTGTTCAGTCAATGTTTTATCCCCCGCAGAGAATTGTGCTAAGTAAAAGGCGTCTTGTATTAAAATGTAATCTATCTGAATAGAAAAATACGGCCTATTTAAATTTGAAGTAATAGTAATTCGTTAAACCTAGTGATCAAACAAGTTAGGACGAAGTGCTATTTATGTAAATCCAACGTACTATTTTTTTCTTAAAAAAATGTTTCGGGGGAACCATCTTAAGAAATACCGGTTATCCAACAAAGATTTAAAGCAGAATCCGCCACAGAAAATGAATTATTTAAAACCAATATCCCGTCCTTTGTCTTTCTAACTTCAACTTTATTATGTCAGTATATCCTCTTCATACTAAATATACAAGATTAAGTTTTAAACTTTAACAGGTAAAACATCAATCTTAAAGTTTTGTCTGCTAAACTTCGGCTTTTATTATTTCTTTCTTACTGTTCAGTCAATGTTTTATCTCCGCGGCTAGTCTATGGGGAAAAATGCCATTTATGTGTCTTCTTTTATCCAAGTTTATTATAGATCTGAATTTATCGGAAAATTTCTACTCGTTTTATATAAATACTTCAGTATTTGAATCACAAACCATTAAAATGTGTTTTTAAAGTTATCGGTTCGTTAAAATTTTTAAATATGGTTCTTAAAACTTTTTGTTAATAAGCATTGACTTATGACCTGATACCACTTTAAAAAATTGTGCTATATTATTTCAAAATTTATTTTATGCCTAATTTAACTGCAACTGCTTTGTACAGGGTGTAAAAAATGGTTCTCTTTTTTACAAATATTTTGTCAAAAGAGATGATTATTAAAAAAAATGTATTTAAAATATATGGTGTTATTCAGTAGTCCATTCCAAATTAACTAATGTCTCAGATTTTTGATATTTGCTTCGTTTTTTAAAATATTTTTAAAAATTATTTCTTTATTATTTTCTTTTAAATATTCATAAGTATTCATTTAATAGTCAGTTAAAGTTTTATTTTGGAAAACTTTAACAACGCGTGACTGTTAAAAGGACACTAATAAACATTTAAAATCACCTATAGAAAATTAACTGCTTCCATAAACTTTTAAATACAGAAAGGTCAATTTAAGAAAATATTAAATTTCTTAAAAAAATAATATCTTAAAAAACGGAGCAGATATTAGAAATCTGAAAAACTTGATTTCTTGAAATAGACTACTAAATAACATTATATAATTAAAAAACAAAAAAAATTAAAGAACGTCGTTTTTGACAAAACTTTTGTAAAAAACAGGACTTTTCTTTTACACCCTGTAGAATATACAGGGTGTCCCAAAAGTAATGGGACACAGAACAACAGCAGATTCCTTACGTCAAAATAATGCAATTTACGTAAACTTGCCTTATCCGAAAGTTAATAATAACAAAGATACAGGGTGTTAAACTTTTAATTTTGCTTTTGTTTTTTCTTAATAATTCTTTAACCAAATGACCTAGCGGTACAAAATTTGGGATCTGGGGGTTTTCTGAGGCGAGAAATTTAAATTCGTCCACGCTTTTAATTTTGCTACTAAAGGCGCCAGCTACGGCCTACCTCACTTGTTTTAAATGTCGTAACTTTTTTTACTCTTAGAAAATTGATCTGTTTATTAAAAAATAAGTTACTATAAATCCATCTGCATCAAAAATGTATACTTTATTTAAGTTTCTAGGAGCAGCCGTTCTCGAGATAAACGCACTTTAGAGGATCTTGAATTTTTTTTATGAAAAACGAATTTTATCCAATTGTTTTCAAACTTTGCATAGTGATAGTTCTTAACACGCTGATCAAAGGTCTTCCAGGGCACAAAACCCGAAAACGCCTCCAACCCCCCCAAAATCACCCTCAAAAGTCCCCAAATCCCCAGTGACCTTTGAGGGTGATTTTGGGGGGGTTGCAGGCGTTTTCAGGTTTTGTGCCCTGAAAGACCTTTAATCAGCGTGTTAAGAAATATCACTATGCAAAGTTTGAAAACAATTGGATAACATTCATTTTTCATAAAAAAATTGCAAGATCCTTTAAAGTGCGTTTATCTCGAGAACGGCTGCTCCTAGAGACTTAAATAAAGTATACATTTTTGATGCAGATGGATTTATAGAACCTTCTTTTTTAATAGATAGGTCAATATTCTTAGCCTAAAAAAAGTTACGACATTTTAAACAAGTGAGGTAGGCCGTAGCTGGCGCCCTCTTGTAGCAACATCAAAAGCGTGGACGAATTTAAATTTCTCGTCTCAGAAAACCCCCAGATCCCAAGTTTTGTACCGCTAGGTCATTTGGTTAAAGAATTATTAAGAAAAAACGAAAGCAAAATTAAAAGTTTAACATCCTGTATCTTTGTTATTATTAACTTTCGGATAAGGCAAGTTTACGTTAATTGCATTATTTTGACGTAACGAATCTGCTGTTGTTCTGTGTCCCATTACTTTTGGGACACCCTGTATACATGAAAAAAATATTTAAAATAGCCATCTTTTTCCAAAAAAGTTTTCCTACAAAATGATACAAACCGCATTTGGTTTTTCTATTTTTTGAATAGAAATAATGATTTAAAATTTACCAAAAAAAGTCTGATAATAAGATTTGGTAAACCAAAAAAACGTTTTAAACTTTTTTGGGAGATAAATGGATTTTTCAAATAAATATTCACAAATTAGCATAAAGACACACAAGAAGAATTTAAATGGAAAAACTAATAAAAGAAACTTAAGAACAAACATTTTTCTTTTGTAAAGTTTCCTTATTATTTTTATGCAAAAAAGTTATTTCAATTTATTTAAATTAAAATGGGATTTGTAGCGTAGAAAACATTTCTGAAAATAAAATACATACTTCATTTAAATCTTAAATGGTATTTCGATACGCCTATTTCATTACAATATTGATTTATCCGGTAAGCTTATGCTGATCTTGTTTTCTTTGTTTACAAATAAGTTTTTTAAAATTAAATTTTGTAAAACACCTTTTCTGATGAATATTTAAAACAAAAGCCTCGATTTATTATTTATTATTATTATTATTAAATTAAAAAACAAAGCAAAAACAACATAAAATATCCATTTAACCCTAAACAAATCCTTGCTACATGTCGGCAATAAATTTAAAAAAGTATCGAACATAAGTTTCAGTTTACCTTTAACAAGATCCTTTACACCAAACACAAAAGGTCAAAACTACAATATAAACTTTCCGAAGACCCTTTATTAAGTAAAGGGTCTTCGACGGTCTCTAATTTTCGGTTAATTAGATTTAATCTCTGCTTTAGTAGGTAGGTGTGTGTTTTGATTCTTTATGGCTACTAACCTCGGGATTTATCAAAGAAATACACTTAAGTATCCAATAAATTTGTGGCAAATTATATAGTATATTATATTTATCAAAATTGTGGAAAGTATGAGTATATAATAGCCTAAATATTCTTAAAAGAAAAAAATAAATTGAAACTGCAAAATAGTAGTAGCTTAATCTTACTAACTTGTTATAATATAATGCTAAACCTGCCGCCACTCCCCATTTACATATAGGAAAAAGTAAAGGCGGTACTCTAGAGACTCAAACGAGGTCAAAGTCAAATTATAGGAAATCAAACACTCTCAAGATGGGAAATAGAGGGGGACAAAGAGGTCAGCTCATTGTTTGAGATGCCCTCGGACAGGTCAACCCTCGTTTCATCTTCAATAGACACTTTCGGATTGTCATACCAGATAGGGAGGACTGGAAAGAAGGCCCTCCAATCAAAGCCGATCATATCTGGTATACAGATGGCTCCAAGACCAACAAGGGCGTAGAAGCTGGCATCTATGGAGACAAGCCCAGAGAAAAGATAACCTTAAGTCTTGGTCAGCACGCCACGGTTTTCCAAGCGGAAATCGAAGCATAATGCATTGTGCCGTGCTGATTAAAGAAAAAGGGAGTAAAGGAAAACACATCGTCATTTACTCAGACAGCCAAGCGGCCCTAAAGGCCATCTGTTCTCCAAAAGTTAATTCCAAACTAGTGGGGGACTGTATTCAGGCCCTGGATAAAGTCGGCTTGGCAAACAAACTTACGGTAGCCTGGGTACCAGGCCACGAGGGCCACCCAGGTAACGAAGAGGCCGACGACCTAGCCAAAAGAGGATCAGCCATGGAAATGATAGGCCCTGAGCCATTCTGTGGAATCTCGGCAGGCCTCCTTAAAGCATCTATTAAGAGCTGGGTAGACAGAGAGTTTCAAAGCTGGTGGTTACAAACACCAGGACAACGACAGGCAAAGCAGTTCATTAAGACCTGCTCGGCCAAGTTTACCTCGGACCAACTGAGCCACAGTCGTAAAGTAGTAAGGATCACGGTAGGACATTGCAAACTCAACAAGCACCCGAAAAGAATAGGCCTGGTGTCGGATAGCCTGTGTAGGTTCTGCTAGGAGGCTGAAGAAACAGCTGTACATGTGTGGTGCCACTGCGAAGCACTATGTAGGCTTAGGTTTACTAGGCTTGGTGAGGAAAAGCCAAAACCGGCAAGATATATGGAGTGGCCAGTATCAAGACTCTGGAGTCTAGTTAAGAAGACGGGCCTGGACAAGGTACTCTAAAGAACGATAGGAGAAACCACAATAAATCTGGTAAGGTTGCAGTGGTGGAGGTCATTTTTGCCATTTCCGCTCAAATAATCTAATCTAATCTTATCTAATATAATGCAAAGTAATAGTGTGATCCTAAAAACCCAGTATAATGTTTATTTGTTAATAAAAAATGACCATTCTCCTCTTTTTACAATACATTTTTTCTTCGGTTGTATGTATTTTTGTTTAACTATAAAACTTAGGTTTGATATAATGGAGAAATAATTTGTAAAATTAAAAACAAAGTTAACTTTATTTAAAGTGCATTACAGACATATTAAAACACATAATGCCATGCATTAGGTAATTACATAATAAGTTGTAACGTTAATTTAGTAGCTTTAATTTGTACAGAATTTTTTATATTTTTAATAATAGTGCTAGACTTTCCAACGAAATGTTGGTAACTTTTTTTTGTTCTTAAAATAACTTTTTGCAAGACCATAAGGGTTCGATGTCCTTGCACCAGTCAACACTCTGGGACCTGGACTGAAGGAGTTCAATCTGGACCAAACAATATTTTTTGATAAATAACATACACAATTAAGTAAGGTCTCCAAATTATTAAATTTTAAGTTATCATGCATAATGGTAAGTTCTTAAAATGATAAATGTGTCACCTACATGTAAAAGCCAAAAAATTTGAAAAAAAATTATTATCTGTAGATATATGTATAGTGAACCAAAAAATGCAATTAAATACAATAAAATTACATAACTAGAACTAACCAGAACTAACCGAATTAAGTAATGCTATTGCTTTGGTTACAAAGAATAATATTTATCCGATGACAAAACTACTATTTAATAACAACCATATATAAAACTTGATTCTAGTAACTTAGCAAAAGAAAATTTCAATAAAACTAAAATTTTAGCCTTCCATTGTCATTATTTGTTAATTGATACACAACCGTTTTTAAAAGCTACGACTTATATACTATCCGTTGTTCACTGAAGCTTGACCGATCTTTTTCGGTTCAGTAACGACTGCCAGATATTCGGAATGTCGACACTAGGTTTACTAAATACATTTTGATTGTTTGCAATTATTACAGCTTCTTTAAATTTTTTTCACCTCGTTCCGTATGTTTTTTGTGTTCTTTAACTGTAATTTCTAGTGTTCTTTTTGTTCCCACGATGTATACCTCGCCACATTCAGAGGAAAATTGGTATTTTTTCATTTTTTAAAACACTGTTTTTCGGTCTTGTCTTAGTAAAAATACTTCTAAGAGTGGTTTCTACGGATCTTTTCTGAAGTTCCTTTAATATACGGAATAGTCATAAATATTTGGTCCTGTGGAGTCTTGTTTAAATTAGAGTTTTTTGTCTTATCTTGACATTTGTCAATTGTTTCCTTAACCAATCTCTCACTGTAGCCGTTCTGCTTAAGATCCCTAGCTATATTATTTCGGCTTGCTGGGACTAATAACCATTACATAAGGTCACTGCGCGGTTATATAGAGTACGTATGACTCCTTGCTTCGTTCCGTTAGAGTAATTGGAATTCTGGTGTAAATATTGTCCAGTGTGGGTAGGTTTTCTGTATACCAAGGTTCATATATGTCCATTATTTCGTTTCAGTAAAACGTCAAGAAAAGGTAAAGCCGAATTTTGCGCCTTCTCCATTGTGAATTTGATACAAGGTCAGAGACAATTTAGTCGTTTTAAAAAAACATTAAGTTCTTCGTCATAACCTGTCCATACAATAAAAGCATCGTCAATATATCGTAGCCAAACTTTTGGTTTGATTAGTGCAGTTTTAACTGCGTGTTCCTCAAACCATTCCATATAAATATTTGCTACCACTGAAGAGAAGTCAGAACTACGGAGGCACAGCTCCAATAATTCCATCATTCCATCAAGCGGCAGGGTGGTGCGTTCTACTTAAACAAGACTCCACAGGACAAAATATTTATGACTATTCCGTATTTTAAAGAAATTTCAGTAACGATCCGCACTCTAAGAAGTATTCTTACTAAGGCGAAACCCGGACACAGTGTTTAAAAATGACTGTATCTACCAAATGCCCTGTGAATGTGGCGAGGTATACATCGGGGAAACAAAAAGACCACTAGAAATAAGAGTTAAAGAACACAAAAAAAACATACGGAACGAGGTGAAACGTCGAAAACAGGGATTGCAGAACACGCATGGTCAAAACAACACCGCATACAATGGTCGGAAGCAAAAATTATTCATAAAGAAACCCACTGGAAAAAAAAGAAAATTTAAAAAAGCTATAATAATTGCAAACAATCAAAATGTATTTAGCAAACCTAATGTCGACATTTCGAATATCTGGCAGCAGTTAATGAACTGAGAAAAATCGGTCAGGCTTCGGTGAACAACGGATAGTATATAAGTCCTAGCTTTTAAAAATAGTTGTTTAGTTATCACTTGAAAAACGTTTGGAGATACATTACTAACCGAAACGTTGTGTATCAATTAACAAATACAGACAATGGAAGACCAAAATTTAAGTGTTATTAAAACCACAACATTGTCTAGCACTTAAAAAAAGGAAACTTGTAAAAGAAACAAAATAAAAGAAAGTGCATATATATTTTTAAGTAAAAATACTTGTGTACTATCAATATCTGTTAATTTAAGTAATACATGATAATCTATGCTTAATGCAAAAGTAATTTTATGAAAATTTAAAATTAATTAACACACCACCCTCTTTTTTTTTTTTTAATAATAATTTTACTTCCCATATAATATATATATATATATATATATATATATATATATATTATTATATATATATATATATATATATATAAAAAGTTTATTTTAATAGCAAAGGCAGACTTGCAACCGAAACGTTGATAAATGATTAGATTTTTTGTATCTTCTTGAAGATATTTTTCTTCTCTGTTTCAGGCGATCAACTGGCAAATCGTAGGGGTCAATAGGGCAATGGACCGAAACGGTTTCATTGCATAAAATCCTTTCTGGCAAGTATACCTTACAAAAACTTTTAAAAATTATTAACTTTGTTATTTTAAATGGAATATCGAAATCGGCAATCGGTCGATTGGTTGCCAAGAATCATGCCGGCAAAATTGATGGACGTTTACGGCAAATTTATAAACAACAAGAAATAACAACTTCTTGCACATGGTTTATATGGAATTGTTGTCTTTTTTTTAATAATATTTTACTAATGAGGCAGTTTTTAAGCATGTCTTTTATTTGCTTAAACAAAGATTATTTAAACTATTATTGACCTTGAATAATTATATTTTATTTTTTAAAAACATTTTAAAGCTAAAGTTTTCTGGTATATGTGAAAACAATTTAAATGTCTAGGTTCAATATTCTGGATTCTACCCAATTTGCAAAATTCTCGATTTTCTAAACGAAATTAGATTGCAAAATTATTATCCAAAAACTATTGAACGAATTTCAACCAAATTTGGCACGATGGTTTTTTTATGGCATAAGTTTGATCTGGCCGAATATGAAGGTACTCAGAGGAATCTAAGGGTACAAAAAAATGAATGCAAAAACCCATTTTTTTTGCCTTGTTCTTGTGTTTATTGCCATTTATTTGCGATTTATAACTAATTCTATTTTGTTGAAAATTTAGTTTTTAAGTTATAATTTTTTATATTTTTTTACACTTATTTATTCAACAAATGATTCGCACCTTTTTGTGCGGGAGCATATCTTGATTTGAAGGGTTTCCAGCCACCTCTTACATACCAAACTCTTGTGTTTTTACAGATAAGGCTTGGACTAAGAACTAGAAATTTAAAACAAACAACTTTGATTTTTCTTAGTACGTAGCAAAAATTTATTTTTTACAAATAAATATGCTTTTAAGTATTTACACATTTGTATATTTAATCCTTCCTTATACCCTCAATTTACATAAACCACTAAGATAATGTAAATTTAAGGTCGGTATTTCTTACAACAAAAAAACTAGGATTAAGCTAATCCACGGCTCTAATTTAGACTCTAAATTTTCAAAGAAGACTTTTATAGTTCCATAAATAATTCAGAAACGAACGCTTTTTACTGAAATTCAAAGGCTACTAACGAGGTTTCTTCAGCAGTTCAAAGATACTTTAAAGAGGGCTTATTCAGAGTTAATTTCAAATAAAATCGTTATATATTTTCTCTAGCATTTTCTCTATTGATTGCCAAAGTAACTGTGAGTAATTTAAAAAAAATAGAGAAGCCTAAAGAAAATTAAATTATGCATTATGCAAAATTCTTTATATTTTTAAAAATATTAGCTGATAAAAAATTTTACTAAAAAAAGGTAAATCGAATATTAACTAATGTGATATTTAATAAATACAATCTTTATTATAAAAACTTAAATCAAAAAACAAACGATTTTTAATATCTATAGCCTAAAGTTGTTTTTATAAAAATTTAAGATACTCTTTGAGGTTATATTTATTTAATAATACAATTGCACATTCTTTTATTTTCCATTTTTTAACAAGATTTATTGCTAAAATGCTATAAGCATTTCATTTTATTAAAGGTTTTTATTAAAAACATGTCAACAAATTTTTGATTTGTGAAATTAAGTGTCCGTAATGTTAGGTGGTTTTTTATGCGTTGCGTTGTGCTAATGGACTAATTTTTTTTAACGGCATTGCTTGTATTTTGATGGTTTTGTTTTAGTCTAAGATT
The DNA here is from genome assembly GCA_019359885.1 of Listronotus oregonensis. Taxonomy (NCBI): domain Eukaryota; kingdom Metazoa; phylum Arthropoda; class Insecta; order Coleoptera; family Curculionidae; genus Listronotus; species Listronotus oregonensis. The sequence continues at coordinate 48,644 of JAHBCN010003538.1, read as the reverse complement.
TAAATTAGAAACGACCTTCACCCATCTGTCAATGGGATGAAAATTCTTTTTTATGAAATGTATTGCGAATGGATTGCTTAAAAAGATATGTATATATATATATATATATATATATATATATATATATATATATATATATATATATATATATATATATATATATATATATATATATATATATATATATATATATATATATATATATTTTTTCTTTTCTTTTTTAAATGGTCACAAATACCAAAAATCCGCTTCTACCGTATTACACAAACACGAACACGAAACCAAACATACCTTTAACTTTACAGAAACTAAAATACTGGATTTTGACAAAAACTACCATAAACTTACTATAAAGGAAATGATTCATATCAAAAAAAATAACAATTGCGTAAACAACAAGAAAGACATTGACAACCTAAGCCAAATATATTATAATTTAATTAAATAGTTAAAGAAGTCACCTTATGGAAAAAAAACCTCTTAGTTAAAAAAAAAAAAAAAAAATTAAAACTTGTCCCTACAAATTGAAAATTATCTGGACTACATAGCATAAGCATCTTTAAAATTGTTTTCGTATTTATACATTTTCTTAAATATTTTTTACTATAAAAACACAAATTAAAATACTCATCCTTCCGGCTACCGACAGTGTGCATCTACCTGTTATAAATGATGCCAACAATATGTTTTTTCAGGGTACGTACTTTTTTATTTAATAAAAAGTGAACAACAATAAAATAAATTGTTTTAGGTTTTAAAATGTATGTCTTATCATGTAATTGTTAGTATTTAATTGTTATTGCACGTAAATATAATGAAATAATTTAGACTGATAAATTGACAAATGTAAATTGTCCTATATCTCTATATTATTATTTTAAGTTGTATGCCTGATGATATATTTTTTTTGTAGATGATATTTTAAAATCATGAAAATACAATAAAAAATCTTTTGAAAAAGCCCTCCATGTAGGTGCGAAACGTAAAGAAATATTGTTGTTTGAATTATACAGAAAACCTCATACCCAAGAAAAATCAAGCTTTAATTATATATATATATATATATATATATATATATATATATATATATATATATATATATATATATATATATATATATATATATATATATATATATATATATATATATATATATATGTAAATAAATCTGTACAGTTTACATTTGTGGCGCAATTCTTAGGTCTTTGCGAATGCTTTCGAGCGAAAAAAGTTTATTACGATTTCGACGTGAAAATCGGCTGAAAATGCCCCCCCAAAGTCCCAAAAATGAGTTTACCGCAAATATCTGCCAAAATGTGCGAATTACAGAATTTTTCCTATCACCTCGAAATCTACAAAAATGGTCCTTATCATTTTTTTCGCGACACCACTATTTTTTTAGACCTAATTAAACCACTGGTGGTAAAAACTCCATCTTTTGTTAAAAACTCTAGTCATTTTGTTGACATCCTCAAAAATGTAGAAATAGGACCAGGCGATACTTTTGTTAGTTTTGATGTAGAAAGTCTATACACAAACGTACCAGTAGAAGAATCGTTAAGCATTATCCGAGCCAAGCTTAAAGAAGATAAAACACTAGTAGAACGCACCCCCCTGCCACTGGATGGAGTGATGGAGTTGTTGGAGCTTTGCCTCCGTAGTTCCTACTTTCAGGTGAAAGATGAGTTCTACGCACAGGATGATGGGCTTCCCATGGGTTCATCGCTCTCCCCAGTGGTAGCTAATATTTATATGGAATGGTTTGAGGAACAGGCAATTAAAACTTCAGTAATTAAACCCAAAGTTTGGCTAAGATATGTTGATGATACTTTTATTGTATGGACAGGTAATGACGAAGAACTTGAAGGTTTCTTAAAACAACTAAATTGCATCCGACCTTGTATCAAATTCACAATGGAGAAGGAGCAAAATTCGGCCCCACCTTTCCTCGACGTTCTAGTCAAACGAAATAATGGACATGTACAAACCTCGGCATACAGAAAACCTACCCACACTGGACAATATTTACACCAAAATTCTAATCATTCTAACGAAACCAAAGAGGGGTTATACGTACCTATACAATCGAGCAGTGACCTTATGCAAATAGGAATCCTGCAAGAAATAGGTAACATAACTAGGGATCTTAAGCAGAACGGATACAGTGAGAAACTAGTAAACGAAACAATAAAAATATAAAATAAGACTAGAGAAACTCTAACTTAACGAGACTCTACGTGACCAAATATTCATGACAATTCCATACATTAAAGGAACTTTGAAAAGATCCGCAGAATCGCGAATAAGTACAATATTAAACGCATTTAAATCCCAAACTACTCAAGAAGTATTCTCACCAAAACGAGACCAGACAATAATGTTTCAAACAATGACTGTATCTACCAAATTCCCTGTGATTGTGGTGAGGTATACATCGGGAAACAAAGAGACCTCTCGAAGTAAGAGTTAAAGAACACAAAAACATACGGAACGAGATGAAACGTCGAAGTCAGGTATTGCCGAAACGCATGGTCAAAACAACACGGCATACAATGGTCGGCAGCAAAACCATTCATAAAGAAACCCACTGGAAGAAAAGAAAATTTAAGAACTGCAATTATTGTAAACAACAAAATGTATTTAGCAAACCTAGTGTAAAATCCAATATATGCGCGTTGCTGAATCGTGAAAAGTCGGTCAAGCTTCAGTGAACAAGGGATAGTATATAAGTCGTAGCTTTTAGGAATAGCTTTTAGTTATCACTTAAAAACGGTTGGAGATACATCACTAACCGAAACGTTGTATAACAATTAACAAATAAAGACAATGGAAGTCCAAGATTTTAGTGTTATTGAAACCAATATTTTTCGCAAAAACGGCCGTCGAAAAATCCATAACACTGAATAGATAGCCGGAAACGGCTAAAAAATACAAATGGGCAAAACAATTTTTTATCAAAACGGAAGAAAGGTGGTAAAGGAAATTTTCTGGGATCCTTGAACACTTGCTAAGGTCTTATTATAAAAAAGAAATGTTAATAACAAACCATTTTTCAAAAAATATCAATAAATTAATGCGATACTCTCAAAATATTATAAAAAAAATTGACCGCTTTTCTAATATTCTAGAAAAATCAAAATGGACCTAACCTACGTTCATATGCCGTCGAAAAATCTATAACATTTTACACTGAATAGATGTGGCTAAACGGCTAAAAAATGCAGATAGGCAAAACAATTTTTTATCAAAACGCAAGAAAGATGGTGAAGGAAATTTTCTCTGATCATTAAACACTTGCTAAGGTCTTATTATAAAAAAGAAATGTTAATAACAAACCATTTTTTCAAAAAATATCAATAAATTAATGCGATACTCTTAAAATATTATAAAAAAAATTGACCGTTTTTTAATATTCAAGAAAAATCAAATTGGACCTAAGCTCATATGCAATGATAGGTACGGGTTTTTCCATTCCAATGAACTTTGAATGATTAAAGTGAATCTATGAAAATAGCGGCATTCTAGAGGTAGAGCGGCAGCTGAAATGAGGGGACTTTTGGGCCCCGTTATCTCGAAAACTATCGATTTTTCGAGAAAAACTATAAGGACCATTTTTGTAAATTACAAGGCGATCTTCATTTTTGTGTGACCAGAAATTCTTCAATTCGCATATTTTGGCAGATAATAGCGGGAAACCCATTTTTCGGGCCTTAAGGGACCATTTTCAGCCTTTCCCACCTGTTAATGTTGATAAACTGTTTTTCGCTCGAGAGCATCCCCAAAGACCTAATAATTGCGCCACAAGGGAAAACTGTACAGATTTATTTACAGCTTTGTCCCTTCTTTTACTAAATTAATACATTTGTTTACATGCTATATTTAATAAAAAATAGTTTCCATCCGATTGGCAGGTGGGTAAAAATCGTAATTTAAAATATTTAAGATCTAATAGTTTTTTGTGTTTAAAAGACAATAAAAATGTTAAATTTGTTACCTCTTTGTTAAATGTTATTTGATAGGTCAGAAATGTATGGTAAAAATAAATTTGTAATAAAGCAGATATATTAATACATGACGCGCCACAACAATATAAAACATATCTAGTAATAATGCTTCTTGGACCTTGTTTAACTAATTAAAAAACTTAAAAACACATTCACTAATAAGTATCTTTAGTCGTCTTAAAGTTAATTACTTATTTGTAAATAGGGGTACTTATACGGAAACTAAGTGTAACACTACATCAAAAAGATAACTTTATATTTTATCAAGGGTTTAAATTTAGTGTAAAACCACAAAAACAAATTGTAGTTTTGTGAGTCGTCTACTGTATATTTCTTCAAAATTTTTTTTTTATTATTCACATTTTATTGTAAAATGGCATAACATGCCCCAAAAGCAATTCCCAGTTTAAAATCATAAATTAACTTAAGCCACAAATTAAAGTTTCATAAGGTTATGAAAGTTATTCACCCCAACTTTAGGTAGACATGTCGACATTACGTTCTAATTGGCTGACTTAGCAAAGTCTGGATTTACATAATCGTTTGTAATATCTTTTTAACTTATTCAAAATGAGATTCCAGGATATCGGAAAAGCAATTTCAAAGTTTTCCTTGTGGTTTTGCAGGTACTTCTGGAAAGTATAGAAATGAAGTTTGGAAAGACTTGTGACGTTTTAATAAAATATAGTTGACTTTTATCAGAGTTTTATTTATATCCTTTATTTGGCTTTAAAATTTTAAACATTAGTTGTGTTATCATAAATTTCAAGTATGCGATGGATTTTTGGTTTGTTAAGCAATATCTATAAAATAACAAATAGACCAAACCATATCTGTCAGAAAACAAACATTGTAGATGTACGAGGTGATAAGTGTGGTTATGCTGGTACTCTGAAACTTTGCAATTTAATAAAAAAGAGGTGTAAAATAAACATAATTAAATTTTAAAAGGTGTTTATAAAATATTGTGTGCCACTTTAGTGTAAAAATTAAGAATTGTGTACAAAAAGAAGGTGGAATATAGTGTAAATAAAGTTAGTTTGATTTTCAAGTTTAATGATGAATATCTTCAAAACGAAACGTTGCCAAAAAAAATGTTTTCAGATTCGTGATCAGCGCTCCAAATATCCCCGTATGCCAAATTTGGTCAAAACTAAAGTTGCGGCAACTTTCTAGAAAATTACCGAAACATTTGTTAAATAAACAAAATATATAAAAAAATGCTCATAACTTTGTAAGTATTTGTCCTCGACAATACTTTAGAAATATTGCAAAATAACAAAAAAATTCAAAAAACGTAGTTTTTGTGCATGACGTTTTAGAGCATTTAGATAGCTCTGTAAACCTTTATATTTTATTAAAAAGAACTTTATGTTATGGGTAAATATCACGCAAAATTTTATTAAAATCAGTTTGATAGATTTTGCACAATGATTTGGAAACCCAATGGATACTGTGTCGTGTGTATCGAACCATGTTTCATCAAGGTAAATTATGAATCTGTTTTCTAACCTATATTTTTTAATTTCTTAAAGGTAATTAAATCTCTAAGTGCGTAATCTGAAATTCCATTACTACTTGTCTTTTATCTATTTTGCGGTATTTAAATCCCATTTTACAAACAACTCTATGGAGGGTGGCAGGGCTAAGATTTATATTGCTTTCGTCTTCGTCTAGCTTCTTTTTTAGTTTATCCAAGGTAGGAACAACTCCTGATCACTATTGTCTATACGGTGAGATTGAAAATCACTTCGTTTTTTGGTTTAATTCTTCACTAATAATAATAATATCCCTTATCGATGATATTGGAGTTTTTGTAAGTAGAGATGTTTTTTTTAAAGCTTCTTGTTTAATTAGTCCCCTACTGATTACACATTTTTCACAACCTGTTTTGCATCTTATGACAAATGATTTCGACTCGACATAGTTATATTCTCCTAAAACACTGCCACTAAAATATTAGTCGAAATATTTATATACCTAATGGTTAATACTTCCCTGCCATTATGAAATAATGGGTTTACCCAATAACAATAGGTAATACAATCGTTAAAGGTTTATTGGGGTATTGTCCGTCAAAAGCCATAGCGATATACTTTGAGACATACTATACTGTCATGTAGAATAAAATAATAGGAATTAACAATATACAGGAAGAATCAAAAATTTTTCAATTTCGTTAAAGTTATTACAGCCTTGCCCATAATTACCTAGGCAACCCATTCGTGATACTTTTATTTATATATTATATTTGATAAAACATAGTTTTTATTCGGTTAGCAAATGAGTAAAGGTCGTCTCTTATTTGGATCTAAAAGGGTTTGGCCAATAGGATTTTTTATGTGATTATTATTAAATATATTACTACTCTTTTGCCGTTGCGATATTTTCGACTACACGCAATATGTGTCAGTGAAAAATATTAATATGAAAGGTATAATTAAAGTTTTAAAATATGATTTTTTATAGTTTAAATATATAAATTCTCTTTGCTTTAAAAAGATCATGTACTTAAATCTGCTTTTATTTCTTGGGACATAAAGGTGATGTCATGATATTTTTTCGTACAAAGTGCACTCACCGAATGTGCATTCTGTAATAGCGCAGTTAATGCAAATTTATTCTAAAGAGTTTTAAAGATCTCTGTTAAATTTTTTTGTAAAAATACGGTAGGAAAATATTATGCTTTAGCTTTGGGAACCATTTTTTTTATCTCAAAGCAGATTGGTCTGTAACTTAGATTACCAAGCCTAAGAGGTTCCATTTGTAATATTCTCTTCCTCAAATTAAAATTTACGCACACATCTACCGTATAGCTTTAAAAGAAAATAATATAGGCATCTACGCACATCTCGCTTCAATACTTTAAAAAAAACAATATAGGCAATAATAATTTTGCATATATTTACGAACAAGACATTACACAAGTCTACGACAATAAAACATATGTAAAGATAAGCCACAAACTGCAGGTAATATCCCCAGGTGCACATATAAATTTGCGATAAAACTCCCCTTTGGGAAATAAACACTTTTAGGGGTCCTTAAACTAAAACAAATGGGTTCTTCCGAGACTATTAACCCCAAAGAGTTGAATTTTCTCCAGGAAGTAGCAACTTTTTCATTTTTATAACACAGTAAAAATTTTTGAAGATAAAAATGAACACGTAGGTATTTTGTTAGAAAGCACATACACATAAAACAGTTTATATAAAGTAATATCTCATGGTAAAATACCCATATAGTAGTAAGGCAAGTTAAAAAATAACTTAACATCTTAAATCTTACGTTATAAAGTCTCTGGGCTGAATGGCATATCAGAAATCGTCTTTCAAATGTGCTCGTAGAAATTTATCTTCGAAATCCATTATAACTGAAACAAATATTTTAAGTTCTTTGGTAAATCAAAGATCACGACCCTTGACATATTTAAGGCCTTTTACCAGGTATGGCATGCTGCGCTTTTTAACAAACTTTTCTTTTATATTTTATACTGAAATCTTCAGTTTTTTTGTTGAATAAATATTTGTTAAAGTAGATGGTCGGTCTCTGCCTCAAGGCTCAATAGTGACACAAACCTTTTTTTCTTCTCATTAATCTTATTTATTTACGATTAACTCTAACAATAGTTTTATTAAGAACGGTACACCTCACTCTTCCAAGCCGGATCCAGGAAAGGGGCACTTCGGGCCCCCAGACGGGTGTACATGTACAGGGTGTCCTATTTTCGTGTGTTTTACGGGGTTTCCCGCTTATGAGTGAAGTTACAAAGATGCGGTTTTCGCGACACCGTGCTACTTTTTTGTCAAACGAAAGATGCCGCAAACAGATTTGTCCTAGCCCCCTTAGTTTCTCCGCTACAGGGTGATTTTAAAAAAGTTGTATTTTCGGTTACCCCTTGTATCTTCAGGTATCTGATAACTTATCGAAAAGATAAAAACGTTTACGCAAAATACAGTGGCGTACTTGAAATTTTTCTCGGATTTACTTTCTTTGAGATGTTAGCCAAAGTTGCACTTTTTTAAATGGAACACCCCGTATATTTTTTCGTCATATTATTTGCCACACTGAGAGCTTTCTAAAAATATAATATAGTCGAAACTTATTTTTATAAATAGCATGAAAACATGCAATTATTTACTTTTTAACATATGCGGCTTTGGTTTAAACTAATGACAGTCAAATTAATCAACGTCAAATGATTGCTATTGAATTTTTTATTGCTAGTTCCTAGATTATCGTTATCATTTTTCTAAAAAATATGGCACAAAACCAAAAATTTAAACATTTTGAAAAGTGTGATATGAATAATGTTTCATATTATCCAACGAAGACGTCGATGAGGCGGCGGAGCTTTATCTAAATAGGTACGTTAGAAGAACGAATAATATTTTTTTCAAATTTGACTTTTTTCTCGATTTCTATAAAGATATCCTGAAAGAAGACAGCCTGATAGGCGCATATTTCGTAAAATACAAAACAATCTAATTCAATATGGGTCATTTAATAAACCTAGGCCGAAAAATTATAGTAAAGATAATGAAGTAGCTGAAATAAATGTTTCGGCATCAGTTGAAAATACCCCAGGGACATCTTGCAGGCAAATAGAAAAAAATATCGGAGTATCCAAAACAAAAGTCGAAAAAATATGGAAACGACATAAACTCAAACCTTACAAGTATAAACTTGTGCACAATCTTCATCCTGGCGATCCTGAGCGGAGAGTGGAGTTTTGTAACTGGTTTCTCAATATGTGTGAAAGGCAGAATAATTTTGAAGGGAAGATCATTTGGTCGGACGAAGCCCATTTTATCAGTGCGGGTATCCCCAATAGGAATAACTCAAGGTTTTGGAGCCAGGAAAATGAACACGTTATTTTTCCCAGGGAACGCCAGGGAAGGTTTGGATTCAATGTTTCTTGTTTCATTTTGGGAAGAAGAATTGAATATTGTATTTACCAAGGAAATTTGAATTCTGATAGATACATACAAATCCTTTAAGAAAAAGAAATGACTATTATGGAAGATATTCCCTTGGTTCAAGTAAATGACATCTATTTCCAACAAGATGGAGCTCCGGCACACAACTCTCACGTGATACAACACTGGTTGGAACAGCACTTTTCTAATCGATTAATAGCCACGCACGACGATGGCCACCACGGTCTCCGGACCTCTCAGTTTTAGATTATTTTTTGTGGGGATATTTAGAAGGTAAAATATACTCGAGGAGGTATGAAACAATTGAGGAATTAAGAAAGGCCGCGGAAAATGCCTTTAGGGAGTTGCGAGCCCGCTCTTTCATATTTGAAAATGCTTTAAGAAGACTACAGACGCTATGCCAACAATGCATAAGACATCATGGTCACCAATTCGAACAGTATTTATAAAATTAGTAGTTAAGTTTGTCTTTTAAGGCTAAGAACAATTCTAGCGTAAAATTGTAATTTTTATCCATTAGGTTGTCTTGTTAATAAATGTTTATATTACTAGATTATTTTTTGGTGCGAGAAGGCATTTGACGTTGATTAATTTGACTCTCATTAATTTAAACCAAAGCCGCCTATGTTAAAAAGTAAATAATTGCATGCTTTCATGCTGTTTATAAAAATAAGTTTCGACTATATTATATTTTTAGAAAGCTCTCAGTGTGGCAAATAATATGAGGGAAAAAATATACGGGGTTTTTCCCATTTAAAAGTGAAACCCTTGGCTAATATCTCAAAGAAAGTAAATCCGAGAAAAATTTCAAGTACCCCACTGTATTCTGCGTAAAAAGTTCTAAAGGGCCGTTTTTATCTTTTCGATAAGTTATCAGATACCTGAGATACAAGGGGTAACCGAAAATACAACTTTTTTAAAATCACCCTGTAGCGAAGAAACTAAGGGGGCTAGGACAAATCTGTTTGCGGCATCTTTCGTTTAACAAAAAAGTAGCACGGTGTCGCGAAAACCGCATCTTTGTAACTTCACTCATAAGCGAGAAACCCCGTAAAACACACGAAAATAGGACACCCTGTACATAGAATGAAAATAAAAAAACACAGAAAAAACAATTTTTAAACAAAAGCACGCAAAGTAAACGTGCAAACAGAAGCATCAAGATGGAAGTCAAATAAAAAAGGGTTTGAAAAAATCACAAATTTTTTTAAATTTGTATTCCTGACAATAAAACCAAATGTATTACTTTTGCTAATTTTCAAGGCCCGTTTTGTCTTTTCGGCTATAATTTCCCTAGTCTTTATTAAACACATAAACACTGCAACAAAACATTTATTCTTAGATGCTATTAAACAAATACACAGTAGGTTTACCTTAAAACACTACATTAAACAAACAATTAAAATAGTTACACATTTAGGATACATACAAAACTCATAAAATCAAATATGTAAACAATAAAAACCATCTTTAAGTTTCAGAAGATATATAGATATTCAATACCCGTAAAGGTCCTATAAGTTATTTTTCTTTAATATTTATAGAATTTATAAAATTATTTTTTTTATATTGAGAACGTAAATGACTAAAAAAATGCGATCGGTATAATTAGGGAAATAGTTATTTCAAAAGATTATCATAGATTCTGCTTAGATGTTTTGTATCGACTTTTAAGTATATAGCGTTACTACAAAGTAGCAAAAACGATATATTTCTTTTTTAGAATTTTATTACTCCGGTTACGTAATGCTTCCCCAGAGGGAATATTTTCGTTACTGAAGAGGCTTGCAACTTGATTGAAAGCTACAATAGCAGAAAAAGATAATGAAATTAGCGTTACTTCACATTCATAAAGACATGCAAATAAACATTAATGAAGTAAATGATACATATGCTAATAGCGGTTGAAATTTAACCTTTAGTTGTAAGATATGACAATAACATTCCTTTTTTACAAGAGAATAAATAAAAGATAAAATTCATTTAAATTAAATACTTTATTTATATTAAATACCTCTTTACATAATTATATTCGGTAAATTTGACTGTGTGACCAATTTAAAATTGAAATTGTTTTGAAAAAAAAAAACGTTTACATACATTGTTACGGGCTTTAAGGTAGTTGGGTCATGCAAGCAACATTTTAAGAAATCCCTTCAAATTTTGAATATAAGTTATTAAATGTACAACACATGTGCTGGTAAAATTTAAAGAAGATTGACCACGTCTAATACGAGATAATCGCGATTAAAAATTGCAATTTTTGTACATGTAGCATGGAAGAAGCGTGGGAAAATGACAGGTTTATTAATTTTTGCCTTTAAAGGAGACTTACCATCCTTACGAAAAACTAGTATAATGAAGAAAAATATATTTTGAATATTTACAAAAAAGTTATTCACCACGTAGTTTGAACAAAAGCCTAATATTAATTACAATTTTAGAGAAACATTTTTACGGGTAGGGATATGAGAAAAAGCTGCAAGTAGATGAACTGGCAACGTTGAAACAAGTCCAAAGGCGGAGTAAAAGAAAAAAGCGCGAAATTACCAAACAACTAAAAATTAATTTAAAAATTTATTATTTTTTTTATTGAATGATCATAATAATAAGTATATATAATCATAAAAAAGGGTTTATTACATTACATTACAAAACTTGACAAAGAATATTTATCTATAATTCATATTTTTAACGATTTATTAATAGTACGTTATAAACTTAAGGACTAAAGCGATACTTTTAATCCCGCGGCGAAAGGTTGTTACCCCGACAGTAGGGAGGGTTACAATTCGCTATGGAATTTAAAGACGCTTTAGTCCCGAGGTTTACTACTATTTGATGTACTTTAGATAATAAAATTAAAAAAAAATATATTTAACGGTACATATCGATGGAAGCGAGGCTGTCAGGTGTAGGGTTATTATATTGTTGATATTGATACACCACCAGAAACAATTTCTGTGTTCCTATGACACTAAACAAAATCTCGCTCTATTAAACTGAAATTGTCAAAAATTGAGCATTCGTGGTAATGGATACAGGGGAAAAAAAAAAATTACGAGGAGCAGTTTTCCGAATATAAAAAGTGGTGCGCCAGCCCAATGTTGAAAACATTACGTAAGAAAAAGGTGCTTCTGGCCTACTTCTTGAAGAAATCGACCTAGTTGAAAAAGTCAAAAGGGTTTTGGATTTGGATCAAGTAAAGGGAAATTTTTATAACAGCACCTGATGAATTTCTTGCACACAAGGTAAATTAGTATCTATAATGTAGCATTTGGCTATTTATGCTCCTACATCGAAATTTGTCGATTTACTGAACACAAATTATTCAAAAAATAGCAAAAATTTTTTTAAATTCCTATCTTAATTTTTAAGAACTATGCTACTATAACAAAAAAAACGGTATAAAAAGATTAAGTGAAAAAAACGGGTTTAAAAAAACAAGTGAAACTTTGCTTCATTTATAGAATATAGTTTTTTAAAATCCATCGCATCGATTTAAATGAAATTTAAAGGGATTATACAGAAAAAATCCGGGACAGCTAAATCTCGGCATTATAACAGTTTAAGAAAAAAATTGTAACCGGTAGTTTTGTATTGCTAAGGCTTACATCCCAAATTTGTTTTATTATACTTAAGAAATCCTTTATATTATTTCTATTTCATAAAAAATTTTACATGTATTTAATATATCATCTCCAAGAGCCTTCATTACTAAAGTTATATTAACAAAAGCAGTATTTTTTAACTTTTTGTGAGGTATTTGATGCGCGATGCGAGACTATTAGAAGGTGCCATAGGGTAATAATTTGCTAACATGATGATTTCACCTATAAGCACTAAGTATTTCTAAGGGGCTTTATTTGTAATCCGTGCTCAGCGAGCGCCAACGTCATTCTAAGCGACTAGATAATTCAGACTACGTCAGATTGATGCAAATTCGTCAATGCTCGCTGAGCACAGATTTCAAACAAAGCTTCCTGGATGTAGCAGCATAGTGCACAGCCTCGTATAGTATGCGTAAAAAGTCCCTATCAAAATAAAACGTAAAAAATTTAAAACTGGCGTTTTAATCAATAAAAAATAATACCTATAAGAATTAGCTCTTCTGTTTACTGTTGTCGACAAATGTCAAAAATTTCGATTTTTATTTGCTAATATATATTTTATAAACATGTAATGTTTGTCAAGCCATTTTATTCTCCCATGGACGAGTCACTTGGTACCACCTGTCATTGGAACCATAGTACCTGATAGCTTTTAAAAACTTAGAATAGGAAAGTAAAAATCTGTTTTTTCTATTTTAGGCAGTTTTTGCTCAGTAATCAGTCACAGTGACTAAATTATTAATTTTTAACTAACATTATTTTTAAAACTGGTAAATATTAATGAGGCATTTTACACAAAAATGTTTAGAATTGGCCATATAATTCTAAAGTCGAAAAATATATGTCGCATCCTTGAGCCCACAGTGTATACACAATGGAAACACTGTGGGCTAACACATCGTAAAAACATCGTATATATGTTCCACTGTTCCCAGGATTTCCATATTGTATACATAGTGTACAACTGTAAATTAAAATTCTAATGTATTGTTTTTTTTTGTATCCATCTTGGATTTAAAGTATAAAAACCATGGATTCATTGTGTACTCGCGGTGAATACTTACTATATATTCATCATGGATTTGCTGTGTAAGCGCCGTGGGTTTAGTAAGAAACCACTGTGGAAACACGGTGTGCTTATGGAACAACTTCACTGTGAAAACATCGTAGAACCTGTGGGTTTTCACAGTTTTTCCATGAAAACAGCGCTTTCACAGTGACTTCACCGTGGGCTCAAGGACACAAGGGTAATTTATTAATTTTGTAGGTATTATTCTATGTTTTAACAGTAGGTAACAATAAAACCCTAAAAATACTCCTAACGCCGTTCATGACTGGCCCATAAAAATAAACATCAGCCTAGCAAGTGTAACAAAAAATTTATAGACGACCAAATAAAATTACATATTTGCGCAAGCTATCTTCATAAATGAAAACTAAGCTGTCGTCGCCCGCCGTGCTCCGTCGGTTTGCCGCATTGCCAAATTCAAACAGCATTCCTCAATGAATTTAATAAACTTAAACAAAAAAAGATTGAAGGCACTATAATATAATATTTTTAAAAATAAAGACATATTGAACCTAAAGATTAGACCTGTATTTAAAAAATATAGGTGTAATATTTATTGAAAGAAAGCATTAAATGCTTAAAACTTAAATGATAAATTAAAAGTGTTCAAAATTTGGCAACAACCTTTTGGTTTTTTAAACAAATTCGGTATAAGTAAAGCTGGACTGTACAAGCCGTGTTGGAAAACAAATATCCGACGTTGCCAGATTTTTATATACGCTAATTTATCGTAGTGCGATAGTGTAAGGGGTACAGTCATGTTAAAAAATATTGACCTGCAACCATGGTGCGTATGATATGGGTAGTAAGCCAAAACTTTGTAACTGGACTGTAGAGAAAGAACTTAAGTATAGTCAATTTTTATATTTGTAATAAAAAATCCTAGATCGGGTAATAGTCACGAAGTTATTAAATATAGTATGTATCTTTTGCTCCCTCAACACACTACAGCCTTTAAAATAGCCCCAAGATTGGGGCTATGCCCGCCCCCCTAAAAATCTCTCCCAAATCCGCCCTTGCTCTATTTTCTTTGTCAAGGCAGTCTCTAAGCCTAAATTAGAAAACAAGCGGAGGGGAAGGCAGATATCGCTTTAACAATAATTAGTTATTTATTTTATAAATGTGGAGAGATATAAACGCATGACATTTGAAATACAAGTTTTTGTTTATCAAGGCTTTCTTACAACAATATTTGTAATCATCTGATACTCTGGGAAAGGGTTAAAATCTGCAGCCTTTATAGGTTTTCTTATTCCATTGTTTTGTATCGTCTATTTGTATTGCTGACTTCTACCTGCAGATATGTATTAAATTTTTTTAATTGACATTGGAATGATGCACCAAAATTTTGTTTGGTTTAATGCCTTAGAAATGGCATAATATTAACTCTTTTAAAATGAGTCAGTCAGTACTCCTTTGTACTTGTGGGCGAACAAGTTCTGACAAAAAGAGTCATTTAATCTTGTGAGTGTTACGTTCGAAAATGGCCTGAATTAAAAAAAAACACTAATATTTATAACTACAGTAGCTATCAACTATACTCATATAAATTTTATGTTTTAGAACTAGCTGGGTTTTTTGGGCTTAGTGCATCGACGGCTAAAAAATTGAGACAAGGATAAATAATAATTTTAAACGAAAATAAATAAAAAATTAGGTATCAAAATAAAAGAATGTTTTAATATAAAAAAATCATAGAATAAAAACAAGTCCTAATTATTTTTGTAAGTAAATTTTAATATGACTAACTACAAGAAGAGTTAAATAGATAATATAATAATTTTAAAATAAGTTTTAAGGAAGAAGAATCGCATACAAATTGCAATTAAACAACTTGTATAGTCTTTTCATAAAATCTTATAAATTAAGCTTAATAAAAATAAATACATTATTAAGTAAGTTTTAATATTAAAATGAACTAAGAAATAGACCAGGATATATTGTCAGCTTTGAAAATCTGATATTTTTAATAGAATTTTAACTTAGTAAAGGGTTAAGATCATTATTTGTCAATTAGTGTCCGAATTAGTTCTAGTATTTTTTAACGATCGTTTTATATGAAATAAATTTTAAAAATCATGATTTTCTTTAATTTTTTCCAAATGTATTTCGATTTGAGGCAACCAATCTGACAAATGTCTAAATGTTGATAATCAAATAGTACCACGTTCTGCAAACTACAAAGTTCCTAACCAAAACAGTATTTATCACTATAGTCACAAGTAGGCAGAAGTCTAAATCTGATTGATTTAGTAAAGGTTTGTATACTACCTACTTAAGCTTAGCAAAACTAATTTTTAATTATAATGATTTTTTTTATATTGCATAATAATAACAACTATTGTTTTTATTTTGTGTATATTTAGTTGCATATACTAAAATTCTGAATAGAAAATCACGCATTAACAAGAGTTATTAATGGATAAGTCTGTATACTTTAATAATATTTATGAATAAACGATTGCCGAAAAATATGTTCCAAAATAATCCCGAAAACATGTTTAAATAGGCAGGGGGTAAAAACAGGTAACAAAACATTCCATATTTCCATTACTCTCAGACTTGATCCGCCTGTGTGTGGACAGCACACCTGTGTTTGCGGCGAAAATGCTGATATTTATGGCCTTCATGGGTTAAGACACATTTAGATAAATAACATGGTCAAGAGAGCTCTGATTTCAGCTGAAAATCCTTCTGTGTTAGAGCCTCTTGGAGTTTGCAGAAGCGATGGAAAACGTGTAGATGGAATGACCTTAATTTCCTGAAAATATGGAAAACAATTGCTTTGGGACGCTACTTGCAGCCATACATTTGCAAAATCCTATCTGGATAAATCTTCTAGTAGATGCGGCTGCTCGTCTTGCCGAGAATAAAAAACATTTAAAATATAAAGAGCTTGAAGACCGCTTTATCTTTATTCCTGTTGCTGTAGAAACTTTTGGTCCTTTGGGTGATGAGGTTTTATAAATAACATTTGCAAAAAAAATTCATGCAAAAACTCTTGAAGTTTCATTATCCAAAGAATTGATTTAGCTGTGCAACGGGATAATGCAGCATCGGTACTAGGTACAATCCAGGAAGACCTAGGACTTGATGAAGTTTTTAATTTTTAAATATAGATTTAATTATTTTGTTAATTCTATAATATTGTAATTTGGTATTTAAAACATTACACATTTTAATATTTTATAATTTTCTATCAAATAAAAACTGTTTTATAAATAAAAAAGGTAGAAACTATCCCACTAAAAAAATTTATGTAAAATAAGAGCCAATCAAAGTTTTGGTATCCTACCACTTCTTCTCTCTTTTTTCTAAGTTTAATAAATAGAAAATATTGGGAGGGGAATCTTATGCCTGTTGTTTTTCTTAGTAGCTCAAGCTCGGTAGGTAGAACCTAACCGATAGACTGAATGGGAAGTACAAAAATTGCTCATTTTAATGTTCCTTAAATCGCGCCTGGTTTATAATCTAGTAAGTAAAGGTGTATTTTTTTTGTTTAGTGAATAAAATCCCTCCTACGATTTAAATTCTAAGACAATTATGACCTTAGAGAGTCAAATTTAATCAGATGGCAAAATTTTAAAACACACCTTAAAAATACGATATTACGCTTCCCTTTCAGGATTTCCGGGTAAAAATGTGCAGTTTTTCCTTTTCTTGTTTCTAGAACCTACCTACAAATTTTAAGATTCTGCTCCCCTACCATATCATTTCGTATCGCATAGCATGGTCACTTGCTGGGGCCCTGAGCATTAAGTCCTTAGCCCATTATGCTCAAACATCAACCCTTAAACATACACGGGTTCCGGAACCCTCTTCTGTTCTTGTGTGTGCATACCTTTTGCAGTAATCTGGCGCTATTATTTTGTCAACTAGAGCCCAGCTTCCTGACTAGGGATCAGTGTCCTGTTAGTGGGTGGTATCTTATGTCATTTAAGTCCAGCCATGCCGTTCCTAGACATTTACCTCTAGTATGCCCTAATGCTTGGCTCTAAGTATATGTATGGCATATTCTCTTCCCTTTCCACACCATCTACATATACCGTTTTACTTTTTTCTATCTTGTGTAGCTAGTGTCTGTTTCTACAGTGACCTGTCAGTATGCCTGTCAAGTTTCTCGTTTGCACCCAACTAAAGTCCTTTGTACTCATCACTAAGTCCTTTCATAGTTCTTCTCCAATAATAGCCCTTAATTGTCTGGCTTTTCCCTTTTTTAGTTCTTATGGAACCGTTTCTCTATTTATATTGCTATCTCTGTCATATCCGTGTTATATCAAAATCCCACCGTATATTCAGGAACGTTGTCCTCAGCTCCCATATTGGCGAATTTGTCAACCATTTAATTCCCTGGGATCTCTTTGTGTCCAGGGACCCATTGCAGTATGTCTCTAACGGTTTTCGTTAGTTCATTAATTGCTTTCCCAATTTTTTTGTAAGTTCTAATCTGTGCACTGTATTTTTTAGCGCCCCGATCGCTGCCGTACTGTCCATCAAGGCAGTGCTCTATGGCTTTGGCTATTGCCATAACTTCTGCCTGAAATACGGTTTCATATTTTCCCATTGTCCCATGAAACTTGTAGTTCGTTCTTTCCACAAAGAAACCGAAGCCTGTTCGGCCCCCTTTCCCCGAGCCATCTGTATAGATGACTGTTCCTTCGCTTGGTGTTTCACAGCGTTTGTGAGCCCAGTCATCCGCCGATGCCATGTTTACCTTGTGCATAAAGTCTTAATGGAGAATTGGGGGGACGCTATCATGCCCCATCGAAAGAGTCACGGTCCTTACCTCACCCACGATGCCCTCATCCTCTACTGTTCCCTATACTCCAGTCTTAGTGCCTTTGCCCTCTCTGAGGTCTTGATCATTATATGGAGAGGTGGAAGCCCCGTAAGAAACTCCAGTGATTCTGCCGGAGTAATAGATGCTGCCCCAGTTATTTCTCTTATTGTCATTCTTTTTATGTGTTTCAACATTATCTTTGCCGTATTAAGTTCCCTGCGTCGCGTCGCCACTATATCACGGACGCATACAGTATGCGTGGTCTGATGACCACGTATAACCGTTTCATGACCTAAGGAGAAAGTACCCAGTCCCATCCTGGTACTCTTCTACAGCCATAGCAATTCTGTGGCTTTCCTCGCTACCTTTTCAAGATATGCCAAGTCAGTCAGTCAGTCAGCCAATAAAAATTGGCGATTATTAAGATTGAATCTCAGAGATCACTTAATATAACTTTCTTACTTTTTTTTAATAAATTTTTAAGTTTTTTTGACCTAAATGAAAAATGTTAGCATTTTTTTCTAAAAATAGTAATTGGAAATGGGGCATAAGAAGTTAAAAGATATATTCAAGAAAATAAACAGTCTCTGCTTAATAGTTTTAAGTTACCTAACCAAAAATGCCTTGTTTAAATTGAAAAAATTAGGTCAAAAAAACTTAAAAATTTATTAAAAAAAAGTTAATTTTTGCCTTTCTGATCTTATTTCGTAATTTGTTAGAGATACTACGGTAAATTTTAAAAAGTATACCTAATTAATTTATAAGATTTTAAGAATTGTTTATTAATTTTTGTATTATAAAGGATTTTTAAAACTAACTTCCTTCTAAAGTGAAACTATTTGGAAAAATAATTGATTTGGGCTAACCTAAAGTCTATCTATTATTGTTTTTTGTTCCCACGAAATAATTATGAATATAAAACATTAGGGAAGGACCACAATAAATTTGTCCAAGGATTAATTTGATTTCCTTATTTAAAAAAAAACTAATAAATTCTTAAACCTCGGGAAACAATAAAATTAAACCTCTACGATATCGTTTTTGGCAGGTATTTTTGAGTTTTCGACAAGGCAGTGGTGAGGTTCAAATTTCGTTTACCCTGTACACTTTGTGTACCGCATATTTAAACAAAATTAATCATTCCCGTGATAGAACTTTATAAACAACATGGAACTTCTAAGCGCGAGCCTCAATGATAAAGCATATTTGTCAAAAAAAAACGCATATAACAAACTTCCGGCCGTGCCTGCCGCAAAGTGGCTTCTGAAAAGCGTGTGCTATCTCTACGAGGCTTCCCAGCAATTTGGCTTATCTGCTCCGAACTTTAACAAAAAGCTGTTGCGAGGACGTAAAATACGCAGAGTATTTGCCCTGTTTCGGGGTGGTTGGCCGAACAACATTGCGATGGAGAAAGCCTATCTTTGTTCCCATGTGAAGATGCTTATTTATTTAATTTTAAAATTTTATATAAAATACTTATTACTAAATAAATATTAATATTTACATTTCTATAATTTTTTTTTTTAAATCAACAAATATTTTGGATACGAGGGATGTGCCAATATTTAGGGATGAAAAATGAAAAAAGTTTGCTTTAAAACTGTGGTTTAAAAACGTTTCGTTTGAAAACACAGGATCTTAAAATTCAGGAGAAAAGAAACAGATGATTAAATATTTTTATCAACAACCGTTTAGTTATGACGTTATGACTGGTGTTCTTTGGAATCTACAACATAACTAGTTTTTGTAATAATAAAAAACAACTACAAATATCCAAAAATATATTATTTTTTAATAGAAATTTATGTTATTATTTATTATAAATATTATTAACACATTCTTTACATTTCTTCAAAACCCTACCTGATTTTATTATTCAAAATATCCTAAAATCACTTTTTCATTGCATTGATTTCCCACCTTTTTTGCCAACACAGCATGTCAAAAACTGGTTGTATATTTTCTCACATTTTAATTGCGACTTTTCTTGCAATAATGATGTCGTGATACGTACGGCAACTTCTTTGTCTAAAGGGATATTTTTATGATCACTTATCGTACTACAAACTAAGTTTTTAGAAAAAACCTACTTGATAAACAACTTTTGTAATCATGGTCTGGAGCACGTAACAATTCCCCACAGTTAGAATAAAAAAGTGACAAATGTTATTTTTAAAGAAAATAAACTAATAAACAAAAATTAAATAAGTATTTTCTTATTTTTCGGTTGTAGATAAAACGCTGTACATCACATGTGAGTTTAAACATGACTACAACGCTCGTGTGATTAGAACGACAATTTTTTTAACAAAATTGGATTGCAAAATTATTAAACAAAAAGTATCAAACCAAACCTAAAGAAATTTAACGTGATGTTTCATCATGGTATGATGTACTTTTTGTCGAATATGGAGCTTATCTTTATAAGCGTTGGTTGTAAAAAAAATGTATGAAGATAAAAGTTTTAAAACTTATTATTTTTTTAAAAACAGATTGGTTCGAATTCTCAAAATGTATTACCCCTGTTGCAAAATAGCAACAAACAAAAAACAGGGCAAAGATGTAGTTTTTTTGCACTGATTCACAATTTTGCAAATTGGGTAGAGTCCAGAATATTAAACCTGGACGATTAAATTGCTTTTTACATATACTAGGGATCCTAAGCTTTAAACTTTTTTAGGAAAATTAAAATTTGATTATTTGGGCGCCCTTAGAAATTGTTTAAAGTTATGGATACTTGCTGAGGGCAATAATTGTTTAAATAATTATTATTTAAACAACTGAAAAAAAGACATATTTTTTTGCCCTGAAAACATCCGATAAGTAAAATATGAATAAAAATAAGATAATAATTTCATATAAACCATGTGGTAGAAATTGATGTTAATTTGTATAAACTTTGGTCAACTTTGGCAGCCTGTGTCTTGGTAACGAATTAACCAGTTTTTGAGTTATTTTTTCTCGAAAATTCGTGAAGATGTCAATTTGTTTATAAGCTTAAAATGTTTTTATAACTTTAAACAAATGCTGAGGACACCCAAATGATTCAATTTTCATTGTCAAAAAAGTTTGAAAAGCTTTAGATCTCTCATATATGTAAAAGAAAAGTTAAATATCTGTTTTTTATTCATTTTGAAAAATTGACAATTGCAAAATTATTATGCGTTTTAACCATTTACGTAAA
The DNA here is from genome assembly GCA_019359885.1 of Listronotus oregonensis. Classification (NCBI taxonomy): domain Eukaryota; kingdom Metazoa; phylum Arthropoda; class Insecta; order Coleoptera; family Curculionidae; genus Listronotus; species Listronotus oregonensis. The sequence goes on along the minus strand of JAHBCN010003538.1, from coordinate 27,056 downwards.
GTTTCTTACGCTATGATGTTCTTTTTGATCGAATATAGTGCACCATATGAAAATCTAAAGGATCCCATAACATTACGCAAAAACTACGCTTTTTTGCGTTTTTTTTTATTGCTTTTCTGCAACAAGCGTAATGTATTTTGCGGTTTCTAATCAATCTTAATTTGTAGAGAATTTGATAAAACAGCTTTTTCCTTTCTGTAATTTTTTTCTATGACCACTACTTACAAAGTTATAAGCGATTAAAGTAGAAAATAATTAATTTGATTATTAATTTAAGTAATCAAATTTTTTCTGCACTTTCTGGGAGGAGAAATATCTGGATTCTTGTATATACATCTTTACAAAGAGTTTCCAGAAAAAACATCCTGCCACCTCGTACATCCGACCAAAAACCAATAAGGCTTGTTTTAATAGTTTATAAAGCAAATTATACTAATATATCATGTAGAATCACACCCTTAACCATTCGCGGATCATTAAGGAACATCCTGTATAGTGACTAAGATTAGATTGGTGTCTTAAGAAAAGTAAGTGACAGTTTATTAATATAGATGGGGAGCTTTTGGGGAAAAGAAAAGAACATTGCAGACAACAGGTTCTAGATTTTGGACACTCTAGGAAAAAAAGTGGGTTGGTCCGGGCTTCTTCCCAATAGGATGTAAAAGGTTGCATTAGAGTGGCACTCCGTATTGCTTTACTAAGTGCTGCAAGAGAAATAAATATACCATCCAATAATTTAAAGCAGAACCACCTATTATAGAAAGGCATACCTCCTACAGCTCATTGGTGGGCAGAAAGAGAAAGTTTTATGGTGGCAGTGGGGTAACTAATAGGGCGAATGGCTCTTTCTTGGATGTAAACAGGAAAGTTATGAGTTATGGAAGAAGCCATTTTCCATAGTATTTAAGTAATTTAAAAGAAAAACATATTTTTTACCCTGTATAATGGCATACGATTTATTTAACTCGTCTTTTATAGAAAAATCCATTTATTTTTAGAATAAATAAAATGTATTGCCATACAAAAATAAATGTTTCCCTGCTAAAAATATATTATTTAAATACATTTTGTACGTAATATAATATTTTCATTATTCTTGTATGCAGTATTATAATTATAAATACTTTATGCAACAAATTTTAAATTTAAGCTATTGTTTTTCCACATATTCGTATTTAATTTTAAAATAACATACTTTTAATATACAGGTTATTTAATTAATAAATAAATTACCAAATTATTAGTTTTATTAGTTGTACTTCTATAAATATTACATTGTCTAATAAAATCTTTCCAAAGCATTTTTGACCTCTTACCTAATTGGAAATATACTAGTAAAAAATTTAGTTTATTCCATTTTAAATTAAGAAACAAAACGTTTAGGCAAGTTAGGGTTAGGTTTAAGATGACTAGGATTTAACTATTAAACGTCGGTATTTGTATAGGGTATTGGTTATACTATTACAATTAAAAAAAGGCTTTAAATAGATCGGGTGAAAACGAAATTACTGCCAAGCCTTTTATTTTCTTCAATGAAAAAATATTGCTTTGCCATTTTAGAATGATAAAATTTTTGAAGTAACATTATTGGAAAAGTCAGTTTTTGCAGCAATTCCGGTAGTATTGTTATGACCTAAGTTGATAAAGTTTCCAAAAAAAGGTAAATTAAACATATTCAGTTTTTATGATTTAAATTAAGTTTCTTAAATAACTGCATAATGTGCGGTGATTTGGACATGTTTATTCGTCATTTTTTTGAAAACTAACAAAGATATCCTATCTATACAGGTTTTATATCAGGAATATCTTGTAGAATTCGAATCTCAAAATATACGCAACTTCTGGTTAAACCGGAAGTGATAAGCAGATGTTATTATATCTAAAATTGGCATCTAATGACAGAAGAAAATAAAATTCTAGGTAGTAATTTCGTTGTTATTTGGTTACAATTTTGTCTTAATAATAGTTCCCAAAACAGGCAGCCGGAGATACAGAAAAGTCCGTAGAACGACCAAACGCCAATATCGGTGCCTAAGATTGCTGGTCTACCATGAGATCAATAACAAATTAAATCAATGATTTACAGAACAGAAGCAAAGCACAAACTAAGTATTGTGCTTTCTCCATATCAACAATACTGTGTACTTTAAACTACAGAACATTGTCGCAATTGGGTAAAATAGTGGATTTATTCCCGGACTTGCGTAGACAGAGTTAACAGTCATTTTTAAATTTGCACAAAAATGGATCAAACATTTACTAAACCCACATAATAATAAGTGTTGAGCCCAATAAGATCTTTAAAATATTTTTTTGGTATTCATTTATACCGGGTGGTGCGTCGCCGAGCGAAGCATAGGAAATCCCATCAATATTTTAAGGGGGTCAATTATTGGCTCCCCTGTACATTTTACAGAAAAAATGTAAAATAACTTTTTGAAGAGACCAATTTGACAAGCCCTCGTACCAAGTTTCAAAAATTTTACTAAGCGAATCTTGAATTATTCAATTAAATGTAATTGCAAAATTACCAAATTTTCGGTTCAGGTAAAACCAAACAGGCACCAGTAAAATGAATAGTGTCCCTGATATGAGAAAAAGTGTCAATAAATCAGTGACAGTCGGTATTTGAAAAGTATACGAAAAAGTATTTATAATTAAGTGGCATTATGCGGGAAACAGTTTTAGAGCAGTATCTGAAATGTTTTCAGTTTATTTCTCCACCAAGTCCATTTCGTTCATATCAACTATTAAACGTATTGTCAGTAAGTTCGAGTCTAAAGGCACCGTAATAAATAATTGTAAATGTTCAACTCAGGATATCGAAAATAGAGCCAAAGAAAGAGAGAACAAAGATCTTAATATTCTACTGAGTGTGGAGGAAAACAAAATGGTTAGTACGAGGGTTCTTGGGCAAGAGGTACATAAAAATCATACAACGGTAATGCGCACTTTAAAAAAACACAAATATTATTCGTATAAATTTGAAAAACATCAAGAGCTGCAGGAAGGAGATGAAGGGCGAAGAATGGCATTTTGTTTTGAAATGATGGAAAGAGTAAATAACCATAGGAATTTTTTTAAAAATACTTGTTTTACCGATGAATGTACATTCACCCTCAACAATGAACGAAATGTTCAAAATTGCCGGTATTGAAGCCAAGAAAATAAATATAGTTTTGTTCATACTCAGACACAATATCCCCAAAAAACAAATGTATTCGTGGGAATTATCGGACACCATATCATTGGACCCTTTTTTATGTACTATAACCTGACAGCAAAAACCTATTTGGACTTATTTCAAAATCAAATTGGACCCGACTTGGAAGAAGGTGTTCGGGAAGATCAAATGATCTGGTACCAAATGGATGATTGCCCTGCTTATAAAGCCCGTATGGTTAGGGAGTACCTGAAAAATGCTTTTAACGGCAATATTATTGGTCCACGGTACCGGATACTTTAGCCAGCCAGGTCACCTAATCTTTCACCGAATGACTTCTTTCTGTGAGGTCACTTAAAAAGTGTCATTTATAAAAGTGTAAAATTTGGGAATCTTATCCAGCTACAAAGCGCTATTTCGTTAAAATGTAATAAAATTTCGTAATATCAACTTAGCAACGTTAGAAATGAATTTTATGATCGGTTGGGATATTGTTTAGCTGTTATAGTTTATACGAATTCAATTCGAACAGCATGGAATTTAGTGCTTATACAGGTTACTATCTACCGGCTTTCACATTGAAACACTCCACTGTATACGGATAATATTCTATGGATTGCTCCTCGTACAGAGTCAACGTGGACTTGACAAGTTTGTCATAAATAAATGTGGGCGGGATCAATTAAGAAGTGCCGCGGATGGTCACTGGCCGAATTTGATTGGTGAGATATTTTATTATTTGCTACATTGGAAGTAGATTTATTTTAAAATATATTTGATTTTTACCTCGCAGTGTGGTAGTCGGGGTATTTAGCAACGTTAGCAATTATTTTTAGTGAATATATATGTAAAATATTTTATTGGATTAGTGTTTTGGTTAGTAATTTAAAAAATATGGCATGTTGGCGACCTTTCGATACTAGTGACAGCGAAACTAAGGATTATTATGCTAATTTAGAGTCGACTGAAGCGGAAATTTTAAACAAAGACCTACACGTTCAAACTCAACGAGTTATTTTAAATATTTATTTTTGTCTTAAGGTTAAAAGTAGTATTCTTCACAAAACAAAATTGTAACTAGAATTTGTGAATTAACCAAAGTTAGTTCTTGACCTATTTTTAGGATAAGTGTAAATAACGACTCAAGTTCTGAAAACATCGTTATTGAATCATAACAATTTTCTCCGAAAACCAAAAATATTTCAATAGTTAAGTGTCAATAAAATTATGAATAAAAAGGTAACTTATTATATTGGTTTATAAAACCTTAGTTTAAAGAATATACAATATATAAGTTACGTCACTCGCGGGGCTCTCAAAACGCACACGTCTTATCCCCGCCTGTCTGGTATGTACCACCTACCGTTTAAAGCCGACTGATACGCAGTGCGTCAGAACTCGTTTTGCTGTAATTGTGTGCTTTGGTATACCGTGTCCTTAAAATGTTGTTGGATGTGCCTGGTAAAATATTTGTTCTGTGGATAATTTGTGAAAAATAGAAAAAAGGCGATTTTTTCGTTTTTTAAATAACCAAAGAAAAGTATTAATATAAATCATATAGATTAGAGTATTTTATTGGTATTTGTATTGAAAATATATTACACATTTAGATGTCGAGCTTGGAAAAGTGCTTTGGGATTCACTGGGTTCCATAAATTTGCTAATTATACGCCAAAAAAAATGTCAGAACCGTATTAGAGTTTGTGCTTTTCATTTCAAAGACGAGAATTTTTTAAACCCTTTTAGGAGTCGCATATACGTTTCCATCTGTAGGTTTACCCATTGAGCCTGCTAAAGAGGGTAAATATTAACATTTGTTCTATTGAAACCTTGAGTCAAATTACCTATACGTGTGCCAAGTCCTGCAGAACAAAGTCATTCAATCTTATTGGTGTCACTTCTAAGAATAACCTTTAATGGTACATTAGCTCGAGGCCGTATTCAGGTATGGCCGCGCCCTTGCCCCCCCCCCACACACATACACCAGGGGATTTGGGGAGTATGGAATACACCCAAGAAACACTCATATATATTTGCTAATTTGTAATGATAAAATAATTTTAATAGGTAATAAAGACCAAAAATTTAACATTTATTTACAGTGATATTGGTGACCATAAACAAATATTATTAACATTATGCTAATATTATCGTGCCTAATATCCAATCAAATAATAAAAAATCGCTTTCCGCGTTCCTCGACATTCCCGATTAGAAGAAACGCTTGAATAAATTGGTATTTTTTTCCAAAAATATCCCCTGAAACTATTTTGCCCTTTGGGTCGGCGGAGACGCCGCGTGTTTTTTTTGAAGCCAAAAAATAAAAGGGGTTTTAATATGAAAGTGACCCAACCTATATATTGTATATTCTTTAAATTATGGTAAAACATATTTAAATTTAATGCGCCGCCCATGGTTCAGGCGGCATCTCGTTTATAAGGGGTTATAACCCAGTTTTTGTTTTTTTGCTGTTCCAACTGGGGATCGGATAGACTATAATGGGGGTTGTTTAAACATTTAATTAATTAATTATTGTATGTAATTTTTTATTATTTTTAAAAAAGTTATTTTATTTTATTTCATTTTATTTTTCCTCACCTAGTAAAATATTTTAGAGTTTAGTTTTCTTTTTTTTGATCTATTTTTGATCTTCTGAGTTAAAAATTTACAATTATTTATTGCTATGGCTTGGGACTCGAATTTACTGACAATACGTTTAATGGTTAAAATGGGCCGGATAGGCCTAATAGGAAAAATATTTTAGTTATTTTATATCCTGCTATTGGTTTAATTACATTCTAGTATGATAAAATTATTTTTTTAATGATCGATAGTACTAATTGTTATTAGATAAACTTAATTGTTACATTAAATAAAGGGTTTAATAAAAAATAATGTTACCGTGTCTTATGCTTTGAATGTAATGGTTGTGAGGTTGATGAAACAAAAAAAAACATTCCTTGTATTCGGTTGTACTTCAGATTTGACAAAGCCTTAAAACAAATTGTTTGCTGTTGGCTGGTGTCTGTTTGGTTTTACCTGAACCGAAAATTTGGAAATTTTGCAATTACATTTAATTGAATAATTCAAGATTCGCTTATTAAAATTTTTTGAAACTTGGTACGAGGGTTTGACAGATTGGTCTCTTTTAAAAATTAGCTTACATTTTTTCTGTAAAATGTACAGGGGAGCCAATAATTAACTCCCTTAAAATTTACATGGGATTTCCTATGTTCCGCTCGGCGACGCACCACCCGGTATACAAACCAAACACATTTTTTTTTAAATCCTGGGATTGTAACTAATTGTAAATAAAAGCGTCAATAATATTGTGCATATTTAGATCAATACTTGTACTCTTTATTTTTCTGAATATATAGGTACTTTATTTAACTGGAATTGCTTTCTCATAAATCCTCAACAGTAATTACTTTACGTAAAGGGTAAGAAGCCTATAAACGGTCGGGCCCTTAAATTGGATATTGAAGAAACATTACAGCAGATCCCACAGTATTTGCTTAATCATAAATGACTCAAACTTCAGTTGGGGTTTGTCCTTTTAGTATAACCTTAGGAATTAGGGTCCTCAAAGACGGTAACTTTGAAGGTAAGGTAAGTAACTTCTAATTTGATATACTTTTAATTTGTTATCGACGTTGTTCGCTTGAAAGTTTAGAGATCACTTTATTGGACCTTGCGAACTTAAGAACAAAAAAAACTTTTAAACATTTTAAACAGGTCAAAAGGTATTATCGTATTGTTAGGTGATGGAAAAATTAAAGACAGTATAAAATTGGAATAATATTACAAATAAGAATAAAAATTATTTACATTTGGTTTAAAAATTATAGATACCATAAAAACTCTTTTTAAAATTTATAATAAAATGAGACCAATAATATATTTATTTTTTGTATATATATTATTGGTAAACAATAAGAAAGGTGGCGAGTTAATTTATTTTTACCTTAGCATTAAACAAAGGTAATAAGTTAATTTCGAAGATCGAAACTACATAGTTATCTCTATTTGATATTTTAAAGAAATACCTCTTCATTTAACATTTGAGCGCTTCAGTTTATTCTGTAAATATTATAACGCATATCGACAAATGTTTAATTTGTGAAAGTCTGTCTTTTTAATTTGTATTTGATGTTCTTTTATGTATTTAGCTATTGGTCTAATAGTACCATCTACAATAAAATGTATAACATACGCAAGAAATTTTATAAATGAACTTTATATTTTTATGTTATCAGGTTACAAAAAAACAGGAATAGTAATTTATGATATGGCAGAGAGGATGAACAGTAATTTGTTATCATTTATCATGTATACTTCAATACCACCGCCCAGGTTAGCGTTCTTCTTTGACCACTTAGATTTCCAGACCTGTCACCCATAGAACCTGTATGAAATATTATGGAGCGAAAAACCAGCTTTTTAGCTCACCCCACATATGAGCAGCTCTTCGCAAAAGAAGCTACAGTTAGCTTTGAATTAGATACCCAAAATTACTTAGTAAAAAAGCATCTTTCTTTTTTAATAAGGACTAAGATAGTTTATTTGAAATATAACTTTTAAATTGTAACAAAAACATCAACAACAAACTTCTATTTCACCAAAGTTATTGGATATGCTTTAAAACAGTTTTATTATTATCTTTTTAAAAAAGTAGTAAACAAATCTGGTTTCAAAGCAATTTAAGGAGATCCCATAAAATCCAATAAAATCAAGAAAATATTATTATTTAAAAAGTCGCGGGATCAGACAAAAGTAGTTTTAAACCATTTTTATAAATAAAACAATGAATGTTATTTTCTGAAATCGTTACCGTTGTTTGCAAATAAAAAGAACGTTTGCTGTAAACAAGGTTAAGAGTTATATAAAAGCTTTGATAGCAGTTAAGGACTTTTGAAAGATTTAAAAAAACTGGAATATTAGGATAAGAAAACTATTTTTATTGTCTTTCTAGGAAATTAAATTTATCTTCCTTGGTTAATAAAAGAAAGTTCCACTTATAAATATTAATTATTGACACAATCAGCAAAATAGTCATTCCAAATTAATGAAGGTTTAAAAGTTTTAGTTCGGTTTAAGAAGTATAAAAGAACCAAGTCTTTATTTATTTTTCTTACTTTGTTTGTTTTTATCTAGTTAAAAAAAAATCTTTTTCTTACCATTTTCGGAATTTTACTGGTAAAGGATTAGGTGAAACTACCTTAGTTTCTTTTAAAATTATCATATTCACTATCAGAGCAAATGTTTTTCCTCTTTTCAATAGATAATCACTGCTCATATTAATAACAAACTACACAGTTATATTTATATTTAAAAAATGACGCGGAATTACATTTCGCAAATCTTTTACGTTAATCTGATGCGCGCATAATGGAATAATCTTTGGCTAATCTTACCAAATAGGATGGCATAGATATATTTTTCAATTAAATTATTTGACTGCTCTTGACTCATTACATAAAAAAACCAGTTTACATGACGCAATGTAGCAGAGCGAAACACATTTGATGCGGACTAAAAACCGAGCAAGTGTTGCCGCGCCCTGCATGGTCCTTCCGCAGCGTGACTCATAAGGCGACATTTGATGCGCGCATCAGATTCACGAGAAAGTCTGCATTAACCGTTTTAAGCGACAAAAAATTTATATATCGATTTGGTGATAACCAAATTACTTAAAAAATAACTATTATACATTATCAAAAACACTAAAAAAATATTGCATCAAATAATTTGCCGAATCAAAAGTTGGCTTTTTTTTTGTAATAAATTAATTGCAGTTTTTAGCATATTTTTAGGCATTTTATGCCTAGTAAGTGTAACTATTTCTAAAGATTTAAGAATGTGCTACTAGAACTCCTATATGATCTAAATAAGGTGTCAAAATCGTTATACATTTTGGGTAGTTCTAAAAACTCGTCAACTTTAATTTGACAAATAGTGAAGCGGAAATTTTTTTTCTTGCAAATAGAAGCATCAGCACAACAATTTATTTTAACCAAAGAAATTAAATCTTAAAATATGTTATAATTAATAAAAAAAATATATATATATATTTTATTAGTTGTAGTAATACATCTGTAAGAAATTGCTTTACCTGTTACTTAAAGTCTGACTAACCAATTAGAAAATGTATTTTAAGCACGTATGCGACTGAACATTTAATTATATCTTAGGTAAACGGAAACAAATTTAATGTTGTTACGTAAGAGCAACAGGAAATTATCTAGATTACACATAGCAGATTCCAAATTAAAATTAAAAAAACATTTTAAAACAGTTAAATATTATTTTTTTTTTAAATTTTACCTATCCTTGTGTCTAAATAAACTTAAATGTACACAAATGTTTAACCGTATATTGGGCACGGCAGTG